>PVKZ01004189.1:0-93745 GCA_004027375.1 Macroglossus sobrinus | reverse complement strand
GGGGACAGGGGCGGGGCTCGGGAGGGGAGCGGGGCTCTGGGGAGGATGGCGGCGCCGTCCCCGTGTGTCGTCTCCGTCCCGACTCCCGCCCTCCGTCCCCGCTCCAGCTACTACGCTGTGCTGTACCCCATGGTGTACCCCACGAAGATCACGGGGAACCGGGCGCTGATGGCGCTCGTGTACGTCTGGCTGCACTCGCTGGTGGGCTGCCTGCCGCCGCTCTTCGGCTGGTCGTCCGTGGAGTTTGACGAGTTCAAGTGGATGTGCGTGGCCGCGTGGCACCGGGAGCCCAGCTACACCGCCTTCTGGCAGACGTGGTGCGCGCTGTGCCCGCTGCTGGCCATGCTCGTGTGCTACGGCTTCATCTTCCGCGTGGCGCGGCGCAAGGCGCGCAAGGTGCACTGCGGCGCCGTGGTGGCCGCCGACGAGGACGCGGGCCGCGGCGGCCGCAAGAACTCCAGCGCGTCCACGTCGTCGTCCGGCAGCCGGCGCGGCGCGCCCGCGGGCGCCGCGTCCTCCGCCAGCCAGTGCAAGGCGCTCGTCACCATCCTGGTGGTGGTGGGCGCCTTCGTGGTCACCTGGGGCCCCTACATGGTGGTCATCACGTCCGAGGCCCTCTGGGGGAAGAACTGCGTGTCCCCGCGCCTGGAGACCTGGGCCACCTGGCTGTCCTTCGGCAGCGCCATCTGCCACCCCCTCATCTACGGGCTGTGGAACAAGACGGTGCGCAAGGAGCTGCTGGGCGCGTGCCTCGGGGAGCGGTACCCGCGCGGGCCGCTGGCGCAGCGCCAGAGGACCGCCCGGCTCTTCAGCATCTCCAACCGCATCACAGGTGAGGTGAGGCGCGGGCGCGGCCCTCCGGGCGCCCGCCGTCCTCCTCCTGGCCGCTCCGGGGCTGACGGTCGAGGGGTGAGGTCTCGGGACACCGGATCACACCCGCTGCCCGCTGAGGGCTGCCTCCTGGTCAGCGTCCACGTGGCATCCCGCCGTCGGCAGCTCGTGGTCCTTCCTTGCCTTCGGTGAGGTTGATACTTGCAGAGAACGGGTCAGGAGTTCTGAAGAAAGCCTCACCGTTTGCGTGTGGCCGGTGTGTCCCCGAGGTTAGAGTGAGGCTGTATGTTCTGGACGGGAGAGAGCCAGCCCTCCGGCGTCTTCGGGGACTCCCACCCCCGGACCTCGGCTCACCCCAGGCCTCCCACCGCCTCACCAGGCTTAGGGCTGCACGCTGAGCTGAGCGGGGGGAAGAGACGCAGGCAGCAGACCCTCCAGGCGGTGCCGCCAGGGTCTCCCACTGCACAGTCGCTGTCCTTTCTGTGGCAGTGGACGAATGTGACACAGGCGATGCTTGGAAGCTCTGCAGACACCCTGTTCCTCCGCCAGCCTTCACCCCTCTGTGGGGGGGGGGCGTGGATCTGCAGCAGCCTCCTTAACCCCTGTGGGCT
This sequence comes from Macroglossus sobrinus, assembly GCA_004027375.1. NCBI lineage: Eukaryota > Metazoa > Chordata > Mammalia > Chiroptera > Pteropodidae > Macroglossus > Macroglossus sobrinus. Next base: position 92,303 of record PVKZ01004189.1, on the reverse strand, counting down.
GTCCCTGCCCCCGGCCTGCATCCGGCCACCCCGGTCACCCTAGAGAGTGCCCATGCCCGGGGGTCAGCATGGGGTACAGGAGGACGCTAAGAGCCACCCCAAAGCCAGCAAGAAATGCCCCGGAGGCCCCGTCCTGCCGTGCTTAGGCATGGGGTGGTGAACGCCCCTCCCAGGGCTCTGAGCAGAGGCGAGGCGCAACGCCAGACCCGCCTGGAGCCCCCCGGGCCGCCGGGAGGTTTACAGACACGCTGTGGTGCTCGTTTCAGGCAGAGCTCTCTCAGCCGCCGTGGGCGGGTTTGGGTTTCCACGTCCTGGGAGCCCCAGCCTGGCGTGCCGGCCCTCCCTGGGCCACCCAGGTGCCCGCTGCTCGGCAGGTCTCCGCCGATTCCCGTGGGCTGCCCTAGGGATTGGGAGGTGGCCGGGCCGTGCCACCGCATGGTGGGTCGAGCAGCCCCTGGTCAGACGTCCAAGGACAGCCAAATGCTGACCCTGGGCCTGGGAGGCCGGTCCCCAGAGCCAAAGCGTGCAGGTGGCCAGAGGCGGTCGGAGCAAAGACGGGCCCTCGGGGGCTGGCGGTCTCCCCACGCGTGCTCCGTGGAGACGGCGGTGTCCCTCGCGCGGCCGCTGTTTCTTCCAGGGGGTCGGTCTTCCTCATGTGGCTGGAGCTTTTGACTCCTCGTGTTTGCTTCCGAGAGCTCATCTTTGCCACCTCCGTCCGTGGTCTCCGGGGCCTCTTTGCTCGTGGCCCCCCCGTTTTCTCGGCTTTCTGGGGAACCCGCTGAGGGTTTTGCTGCTGCTGTTTTCCTGAGCTCCCTCGGTGGTCTCCGTGGAGATCTTTTCTTCCCTTCCTTTCTTCCCCCCGTCTCGGTCCCTCCGTAAACGTCTGGTGATGGCGGCCGACCCTTCACCCTTGCAGCCAGGCCGCGGGCAGCGTGGGGCAGGCCTGGCTGGAGGGGGGTCGTGCCGGGCCCTTCCACGGGCGTCCAAGCCTCAGGGTCCGCAGGCTTGTGTGGCGTCTCCAAGGCCAGGCCCCGGCTTCCCTTCTGTCCCCTCCACTGAGGCTGGGCCCCCGAGCCTGGACTGGACACCCGCCTGGCTGCAGGGACCACGGGCCTCCACGACCCGAGCTTTGGGGGAGCCTGGGTGGGAAGCAGCCTCCTCCCGGGACCTCCACGGTCACCCCCGGCCCTCACCTGGGACATTCCCATCACCTGCCCGCTGACAAACGCTCTCTCCCGCTGCCGCGTGGAAGCCTCTTAGAAAGATTCTGTTTTCTGTCCAAGGAGGACGTCGGGGGTGAGCGGGCACCCCTGTCCCATGCTGAGCTAGAAGGTCTTCATCTTGCAGTCTCTTTCCCACCTGCTTTGCTGGTTTGGTGTCATCACGGGAGTTCCCCCTGGGGGAGGGCCCCAGGGAACTCTGTCACAATGCAGGCTCCCCTGGGAACAGGGGCAGAGCGGGGCGGGGCCGGCGGTTAAGAGCTTCCTGGGGCGAGGTGCATTTTGCAAGGGGAGGGGGGGGCGAGGCCGGGGGGCCGACTGAGATGGGAGGGGGGCGCCCTGGGAGCACAGGACCCCGGCCGCCCGGTCACCACTGACGTTGCCTTCCAGACCTGGGCCTGTCCCCGCACCTCACGGCGCTCATGGCGGGCGGACAGCCCCTGGGGCACAGCAGCAGCACCGGGGACACCGGCTTCAGCTGCTCTCAGGACTCCGGTAAGTGTGTGTGGGGGGTGTCTCCCGCGGTGTCGTGCGGGGCCCGGGTCGGGAGGCAGGCTCGCCAGTCCTGAGACGGGGCTTTCCAGGTTTCTGTGCCTCAGTTTCCTCCCTGGGATCGCAGTTCCATTCTCTCTGACACACGGGGTCGTTGAGAGATTGAAATTAAGAGGAAGCCTTTGGAAAGTGAAACGCTGAGTGACAGTGGCGACTGTGATGACACCAGCCTGTGGCCTGGAGCCCGGTGTCCAGTCTGGCGCTGCATGAGCTGCGTTGTCCTAGGCTCCCCAGTCTGTGAACTGGATGGAGGTGGAAGTCAGGGCTAGAGCTTCTATGAGGCCAGGTGCCCCTGTCACTGTCACCACGTGCCTGCGCCCTTGTCGCCTGGAAAAGACACATCTCCATGTGCTCACGGAGGATCGTGCAGGCCCAGGGTCTCTCCTGGCCGCCCGTGGGGGGCCGAGTGCCACTCCTGTGCCCGCCAGGCGTGTTACTGGGCCTTCTGTCGCAGGATATTCCGTGGGGGCAGAACATTTCCCCGAGGTGGTTCCCTGACCTGGCAACCATCCCCTGCAGGCCTGAGTCCCTCGTGATTTGCAGGAAGGGAAGGTCCCTGTCACTTAGGCTGTCCCCCCATTCTCAGACAACCAGCAGGGATCCAGGGACTGTGGCGCTCATTCAGTCAGTCGACAAATCGTTATTTGCCAGCCCTGCTTTGGCCAGTGGCTGGACTAGGTGCTGGAGACAGTGGTGCCTGCCCTCCCGGAGCTCTCCGTGTGATGGGGAGTCCTGGCACGGTCAGCAGTGAGTTGAGTGGCATGTAAATGACCCCTCCATAATGCTGCTGTCAAGACGGCGGAGTAGGTAAACATGCTCGCCTCCCCCCTCGACCACACCAGAATCACAACTAAATTCCAGAACAGCCATCACTGAGAGCCCGGAAGTCCAGCGGCACGGAAGTCCTGTGACCAAGGATGTAGAGAAGCCACATGGAGACTGGTAGGAGGGGCGGAGACACGGAACCGGCAGGGCCCACACCCACGTGTGGCGGTTTAGAATAGGGAGGGACATCCCCCCACGAGTGTGTCCCAACCCCACACCAGGCTCCTCAGCCCGGGGCACCAGTGCTGGGGAGAGAAGTCCCCATAACTCCTAGCTGTAGAAGTCAGCAGGGATTTTGTCCTGGTGAGACGGGGAGCCTGAGGACCTAGGTGCCCTCTTAAAGTGCCCGCGCCCGGACTCGCTCCCAAACACCCTCAGCTCCAGCACTGGGGACACCCAGCGAGGAACCGACTTGTCTGGCCTCAGGGCGAGGGCTGGAGTGGCAGCGCCCTCTGGGACAAAAGTGCTTGCAGGTGCATGGCTGGCTGCTTTTGATGAGGGGGTTCGTCACTGCCAAACCAGCAGGACAAGAAACGTTAAAGGAAGAAGAAGAGGAAGAGGAAGAAGAAAAACGATAAATGTATAAATACTAAAATGGCAATAACTACATTAGCTATCGGTAATTACTTCAGATGTAAATGGATTAAATGCTCCAATCAAAGGACACGGGATGGTTGCACCATGTACCAGAATAAACTCAAAGTGGCTTAAAGACTTAAATGAACGACCTGAAACCATAAAACTCCCAGAAGAAAACATAGTAAACACTTTGACATTGCTCTTAGTAATATATTTTTTGGATCTGTCTCCTCGGGCAAGGATAAGAAAATAAAAAAAACAAATGAGATTCTATAAAACTAAAGGGTTTTCGCACAATAAAAGGAAGCCATCGACAAAATGAAAAGGCAACGTAGTGGGAGAAGATATTCACCAATGATACACCTTAGAAGGGGTTTAAATACAAAATGTATAAAGAACTCATATAACATAACACCAAAAAAACCCCAGTTAAAAAGTGGGCAGAGGAACTGAATAGGCATCTCTCCAAAGAGGACATGCAGATGGCAAATAGACATATGAAAAGATGCTCAACATCACTAGTCATCAAAGAAATGCAAGTTGAAACCACAATGAGGTATCACCCCACACCTGTCAGAATGGCTTTCTCGATAAATCAACCAACAGGTGCTGGCGAGGATGCGGAGAAAAGGGACCCCTCGTGCGCTGTTGGGGGGCTTGTCAATTGGTGCGGCCCCTGTGGCAAACAGTCTGGAGGTTCCGCAAAAAATTCAAACAACTACCATAGAACTCAGAAGTTCCACTTCTGGATATTTACCCAAAGAAACCCCAAACACCAGTTCAGATAGATGTGTGCTCCCTGTGTTCATTGCAGCATTGGTTACGATAGCCGAGATACGGAAGCAACCTAAGTGTCCGCTGACAGACAGATATGCGAAGAAATGATACATGTGTACGATGGAATATCAACCATAAAAAGGATGAAATCTCGCCATTTACAACAACACGAATGGACCTAGAGGGTATTATACTAAGCGAAATAAGTCAGACAGAGAAAGATAAATACAAGGACCCCACTTGTATGCAGATCTAAAACAAAATAAATGAACAAGCCAGAAACAGACTCAGATACAGAGAACAAAACGCTATTGGCCAAATGGGAGCGGGGTTGGGGGCGAAGGGGTTAAGAAGCGCAGTTGCCAATTACAAAGCAGTCCGGGGTGTGAGGTGCAGAATAAGGAATATAGTCAATAATACTGTAATAACTGTGGATGGTGCCAGGCGGGTGCCAGGCTTATTGGAGGAATCACTAAGTTACATAAATGTCTGTCCACTCCACCTGAAACTGACTGCCAACTGTCATTGAAAAAACATTTTTAACATTTACTTTAGTCCAACGTATTTTAACCACAGTGACAGAAATTCAGACTGTAGGAAGGATCGCTCAGAACACAGAGCTGTTTTTGATGGGGCGTCTTCTCCATGCAGCCCCCCCTGCCCCGCCCCTGTCCTCCCCTGCACCCCAGGTCTGTGTGGCTGATTGACACTCGGGGTGTGCTTGTGGAGGCACGGCCCCCGCCTCCGTGTGACACCGCTGCCCTGTCCCTGGCCAGCCCCGCGGGCAGGCTGCGGGCTCCCCGTGACGGGATGGCAGTGTTTCTTGGGCAGAAGCTTTGGGGCAGACGGCGAGCCGGTTGCACTTGGTTGCGGGTTTGAATAAATGGGAGAGAGGGCAGGAGGGGGCTGAGAGCGGGGGAGCAGGCGGCCGGAGCAGCCGCTGACCCCCGCACACCCTGCCCTCGGGGTCAGGCACGGACGTGATGCTGCTGGAAGACCACCCGTCCGAGGCCCGCCCGCCCGCCCACTGCGCCTGCCCACCCAAGAGGAGGAGCTCGGTGACGTTCGAGGACGAGGTGGAGCAGATCAGAGGTGGGTGTCTGCGGCCGGTAGGATCGCTTCGGACAGCGCGGGCGAGCACAGGGGCTCGGGATGTCCTGGCCCGGCCGCCCCAAGGGGAGGGGGTGGGACTTGCCTCGTCAAGAAAGTGTGAGGCCTCGGGGGACACACTGTCCCCCAGCACGTCAGGAGGAAGGCGCAAGAGACCGAAGCCCCCCCCTCCCTTTTTCTCCTTCGTCCCAGCTGGTCCTCATCGGGGGTGGGGCGCTCGAGTCTTTAACGTCTCTTCCAGCCCTGAGGTTGTCCTTGACCTTGGAGTATCTCTGAGTCAGTAAGGACAGGACATTATGGAAATTCAGAGCCAGACAGTCCATTGTTCCGGCAGCCCACAGACCGGAGGACTCTCTCAGAGGTGTCAGAATTTGAGTACCACTAAGAGCAAACATGTGCCAGGCCTTTTCCGTGAGCCACACCTAGCAGCATCTTAGAGGATGGAGTTGTCATGGTAACCGTCTGAGAGGTGGACCACGGCCTTCGCTTTACAGATGCGACTGAGATGAAAATAGAGACGTCCTCGATTTCCCAGGCAGGAGGCAGGGCAGGGACGAGGGCTTTAGCCGAGGGACTGTCACCGAGGGACTGTCAGTCACCGCGGGGCCCTCTCCCTCACCGTCGGCCTCTGGGGCCGGGCACGGCTCTCGCGGAGGAAGCCATCGGCCCTGGCCCCTCGCCAACCTTCTCTTCCTTCTCCCGCAGAAGCGGCCGGGAACCCCATCCTCCATGTGAAAGCTGAAGTGCACCCGTCCCTGGACAGCTACGCCGCCAGCCTGGCCCAGGCCATCGAGGCCGAGGCCAAAGTCAGCCTGTTCGGGGAGGAGGCCCTGCCCGGGGTCCTGATGGTGGCGCGCACGGTGCCGGGGGCGGGTTTCGGCGGCCGCCGCGGCAGCAGGGGCCTGGCGAGCCAGCGGCTCCAGCTGCAGAGCATCGAGGAAGGGAACGTTCTGGCTTCGGGTCGGAAGTGAGGGCCTCGGGGCGGCGCGTGCGGAGCGGGCGGGGCGCGCCCCGGGCGGGAGCAGCGTGTGGTGGGCAGCCGCCCGATGGAACACTGAGAGCTCCGCCCCTGGTCAGCGGCTCCTGTGTCTGTGACCCGCCGTGGTCCCAGCGATGGGGGAGCCATGGAAAGCACAGAGGAAAGCGGGTGGAGGTGTGGCCGACTTTCTGGGGGTGAAGGGGGATCAGCCCCCCGGGGCGTCGAGGTCCAGACTGGAGGGAGCCGCCGCGTGGGCCGGTTTCTGCACCAGGGCGCCCTGGGCGCCCAGCCCCCCACGGTAGCAGAGGCTCAGCGGGAGGGCACCGCCCCCCAGGGCACTCGGGAGGCCTGGCGCATCTTCTGGACAGAGCGAGGGCACCCCAGGCCTTGTGCGGGGTCAGCTCGGGTCCCCCGAGCAGAGCCCCCCACACGTCCCCACGCCCGGCCCTGGCTGTGACCTTGCCGGGAGCTGAGCCAGCCGGAGGTTGGGACACGGCCGTCCCCTTCTCGTGGGAAAACCGCGTCGTGCGGGTGCCCTGTGTGATGTGGCTGACACGGGCGCGCGCACGGGGAAGGCTGCTGTCCCCACCGTGGCAGTGGCAGCCGCACTCTGGCCTGGCCCTGCCGCACGCCTGTCACTTGGGACTTCCTGGCACCTCTGGCCACCGGGCACCGAGGGTGAGGGAGCGGGGCATCGGACGACCTCCAAGCTCATTCCCAGCTCTGACCCGTGACGTTCTCCGAGCTTGTACGAGGGGCACAAAAGACAAGGGGCCCTCGGACCGACACCGCGGCCTGGAGCGGCGGCCGAGGGGCGCAGGGCGCACCCAGCCCCGCCCTGCGGCTCACCCTGCTTGTCTGCAGAGTGCCGGCCGTCGGGGTGGAGCTCTGCCTGAGCTAGGTGCATGGCTCCCCCGACCTTCCAAGACCCAGGTGGCCGGCGGAGGTCGGTTCTGGGAGGTCCCGCGGTGTCTCGGGCAGGCAGCTGCTCCGGGTCAGCTCTGCAGTGTGTCCGCGGGGACTGGAGGCCGCTGTCCCTTTTGCTGTGTGGTAGAAACCACCAGGGCTGGCGGGTCCCCGGGCTCAGTTCACAGGGACCCCCGAGACTGCCGTGGCCTGACGCCCGACCGCTGCTCTGGGCCGGCCGGGCGCCAGGCCCTGGTCCGGCTCTGGGGGGGAGCAGGGAGCGGAGGCAGCTGCACCTGCGGGTCCTGCCGGTGGCAGGTGGGGGTCAGACGCCGCTCTCGCTCCGGTGGCTTCCTCGTTCGGAGGGCGTTGGTGTGTTTCGTGTGTGTTCCCTGCACGTGCATGTTACAAAGTCATGACCCTTCTGGGCACAGCGTGCGCGGCCGGAGCGGGTGGACCCTCGGCTCTGGGGTGGCCTTCCTGAGCTCTGCAGATCACGGGGAACCCTAGCGTTGGAGGGCGCGCCCCCACACTGTGCGGGCTTGGGCTCGGGCCAGAACCGAGACCCCACGCACGCTCGGGCCGGGCCCAGACAAGCAGGGATTTGTCCATTAGCACTGAATCCAGCCTTACCTAGAAATGCCGCTCTTCACAAACGAACCCGCCGCGTCCTTCGATTCTGCTGAGGCCCTTCCTTCCTTCACCGGCCGGACGGGGCCCGGCCCCGCGGAGCCCTGGGCGGGGCCTGTGCGGGGCGGGGCGGGGCCTGTGTGGGACATGGAAGCGTCATCACCTTAGGGAGAGACGTGGGGACACGACGCTCACAGCAACATCAAGTGATGGTTACAGGAGAACCGGGCTGCAGAGGGGGCAACTCAACAGCCGGGGCTTTGGGGTGTCCGTGCGGGAGGGATGGGGTGAGGCTAAGCCGCGGACGATGCCTGCCAGCTGAGCCTTGTCTGCGGTTTCAGGGGTTCAGATTCGCCCTGACCCAGCCTGAGGTGGAGAGAAGGGAGGGGACGAGGGGGCAGGCAGTCCCGTGCACCCTGAAGTGTCTGGGAGGCATTCTGGGGGTGCTTGCCCTTCACGCTGGTCAAACCCCAGCTGCCCCCACCAAGCCGGGCCCACGGCTGTGCGGTGGCAGGTGGGGCACTTGGTCCCTTAAGAACCTGAATCCGGCGTCTGCTGGTGTTGGGGCTGTTGTCCCTCTCTGCTTTCGTCGGGATGCCACCGGCCTGGGTCCCCGCGCCGGGCCCCAGGTACCTACCGGGTGTGAGGCCTGTGACCGGCGCTTCTGGGGAGTCCCGCCCCGGCGCAGTTCAGCACCGCGGTCGCCAGGTGGCAGCAGTGCGGCGATGCCACCAGCAATTTCAAGAGGATCCGCGGAGGATAACCCAGGGCGGGCTTCCGGCGGGGTGGCTGCCCTGATCCGTCTCCACTGCAGGCCTCCGCCTTGAGAGGGCCCCCAGCCAGCTTGTCCACTCGGTGACCCCATTCGGGGTGGCGGACCCCATCCCTGCTCACCTGTGTGACCTTCAGCGGCTGCCAGGCCAGGGCCCCCTGGTGCTAATGTCCTTCGATGTCACTGAAGATGCGGCTGCGCGGCTGCTGCGTGGACCGAGCGCCCAGAGGCGGAACCGGCACTGCTGGCGGTGGGGCTGGGGGTGGGGTGGGGCAGGGAGGACCGACAAGCTCCCAAGCCCAGGGTGTGACTCCGGGGCCATCTCTCAGTTCTGACCGTACCTGCCTGAGGCGCTCGCGGACTGGAGCCGAGACTGGAGCCGAGTCTGGAGCGTTCGCCCGAGCCCCATGCTCCGGTCTGGAAGGGCCGTGAGGGCCCCGCGGGTGCACGGCTTCCGCCAGGCGCCCCCACGTGCTCTCATCCCCCGGCCCTACGGTGACTCCGTAGGGGGTGTGTGAATCCTGTCTCACGGGGATCTCTGCTGAGAAGCGAAAATCCTGAAAAGATAACATCCCAGATAAGAGATGCGGACGGCCGTTGCCATGGAAACTGTCCCGTTTGCTGAGCACCAAAAGAGGATGTTTTGGGCAAGGGGCGTGGTGAGAACAGGCAGCTGAGTGAGGAGGGAGGAGAGGCACTCAGGGTGGCGCTGGGCCGGCCCCGGACCACAGACCACAGCACCCCACGGGCCGACCTGCCGGCCCAGGAGATGCCCCCCCTGCACCCCCGAGACGGGGCTGGGGTTCCCCAACCTCCAGCCCGCCACGCCCTGCGGAGGAGGCGGCGTGGGGACAGAAGTGGCTGCAGAGCCCGGGTGGGCCCTGTGGGACAGTGGGGACCCCGCCACGTTCACCGGACACAAAGGAAGAAGAGGCTGTGGGCATGGTCGGCACTGACCGCCGGAGGGGGCTGCCCAGACCATTCTGGGTTGGGGACAGAACACAAAGACTCCCGGGACACCTAGGGAAGTGAAGGGACGCGTCCAAGGTCTCAGAGTGCACTAAGCCAGTGACACAGCCAAACCCTGGGTCTCAGCCAAGTGACGGAAGGAGAAGGAACCCACCGTGCAGCTCAGGGCGGACACAGGACAGTGACAAGTCCCCATCGCTGGATGGCTAGGCCACTGGCAGGAAGACCTTCAGCCGATGCCCAGTGGGTGGAGACCCGCTTGCCCCGTCTGGTGGGGCCGCGTTTGCTCGGTGCTTGTAGGAGAATGTGACATTAATAGTGACACGTCACTCTGAAACACCACGGGTGCAGGTGGGCCCACCCCTCCTGGGGGAGAGGGCAGCCTCTGGGGCGCCCCGGCCCTGGGCGGCGAGGCTTGTCGGGGACAGCCCTGTGCTGAGTTCTGACGACGGACCCTGCGTGTAAACCTGCCAACGGCCGACCTTCAGAACCGAGACAAGCTGACCCTGGAGTAGGTTTCACTTGAACTCTTTGGATTTTTTTAAGATAAGAAAATTATCAAGATTATTATAAATCAGTATTTATGAACAAGTAAAAATGTGCTTGGGATGGTTGTGTTTGCCTGATTAAGTACTTGTTTTGGTGTGTGTCCAGCTGTGGAAATTGTGGATTTAGACTTGGACTTGTGGACGGTGGACTTTTTGGGGGGGGCCTCCGCCTTGACCCTCTACCTCTCCCTGGGGTCCGTCTCCAGACACTGAGCAGGGAGGGCCGACTGTGACAGAACCAGGGTCTGCGGGTGCCCACAGCACAGTGAGCCGGCACCTCCACCCTCGTGGTCTCAGAACCCCCGAGACCGAGGTTCACAGGGCGCTGTCGGTGACGGCTCAGCGTGACCACGACACACGGAGCAGGTGCTCCATGCCCCGGGCTTGCACAGCAGGTGCCGTGAGCGAGCAGCCGTGCTCCGCATGTGTCCCTCCTGGGACCCCGGGCAGGGTGGGGGGCGGGCCACAGAGTGCTCCGCCCGTGTCCGGCTGCTCCCCTGCCACCCTGGAGTCGTGCTCCGCCGTGTGGGTAGGCAGGCGAGCGCGCGGGGCCGGTCCCGCTGGCCAGGGTGACACGCGGAGTCATGGCGGCGGCCGGAACCTGTGGGATCTGCCTCTGTGGAGCGCACGCTGCGACTGGGGGTCACAGCAAGACCCGGGGTCACGGCACCGAGGCATCAAACACAAAACCATACTCGGGAGATCTTAAAACAACCAAGTCCTTTAATCAGAAAGCAACAGACATGCAAATGGCCACGTGTAGAAACTGCTCTGAGCCAGCGTCCTCGCCGTCGGGGGCTCGCTCCGCGACGCTGACCCCGGCGCCCGCGGCCCGAGCCCGGGGGGAATATTGCACTTGGCACTGTCCAGCACGCCGCACGCGCCGAAGACGGAGTTTCAACGTTTCGCTAGTTTTCTTTTACACACTCTCCCAAGTTCATGCACACAATCATTCCAAACCCAGGTCAGGCTATCCCCCCAGAAAAGGGAAAACCCCCAAAACCAGAACCTTAAAATTGCACTGAAGCTCTGTAAAGGAAAAAATATAATAATAAATGTCTTATACAGATTTCAAAACGTCGTAAGTGCTTGCCAATCAGGGGTGTTTATTCCTCATCCTCGTTTTCATTCTCCTGGCCGGAGCCTTCTGACCTGTCACGGTCTGGGGATCACAGGGGAGAGAGACGGAAAGAGATACTTTCAGTACGGCGAGTAAAGTCACTGTTGACGCTTTTAACTTAACACTGATTAAAATGCATACAATTCCACACACCACCATGTGAAAATCAGTTCACCACTCTGTGTAGATAAAGATAAGTTCGTTTTTGCCTCTAGGGGGAATTAGTGTATTTGTAAGAAGATTTTTTAAATTAAGTATCTGCCGTATGTGGCAGGCATCGTGCCGTAGGGACTGAGGACACAGTGGTGACCAAATCAGACAGGGTGTCCGCCCTCGAGGCGTGTGTCTGGGTTAAGTGCGTGACCAGGTAGCCACAGCCCGGTGAGCACTGCGGTTCCCACGGGCGACCCCCAACTCCTGCCCCTCCCTCCCTCCCGCCCGACGCGTCAGCTGTGAGGGTGCCGCTTGCTCACGACCGCCACCCGCACCGTGAGACCGCCCCGGGCTTCCCCTCCACGTTCCCGAAGGCCGGGACGAGCGAGCCCCGGGCCCCCCACCGCGGACGAGGCGGCCGCTGCCTCAGACTGGGCCGGGCTCTGGGTGGGCGGAGCAGACGTCGGAGCGAGCGGAGGGAGCGTTCATCGTCGCCATCAGGCTACGTAAAGAAGTCACCTCCACCTCTAGGACGGGGCCCTTTCTGCCTCACACGCGTCTCCCTGAGGTGACACGGGGAGCACTGCTCTACCCCACTGTCGACAGCCAGAGAAAACAAAATCCGAGATCTTACTAACTACAGAGGTTTAAACGCTCCCCTGAACCCCAAGGCGACTGGTCTGACTTCGGAGAAGGGACCCGAGCAGACACGGGGTCGGGAGGGGCGGGGCGGTGATGCCCGAGGTGGGACGGGGTCTGCCGCGTCCCCAGTGGAGCGGACGTGGGGCGGGGAGCAGGCACTGCACATGAGTGGGGGAGGCATCTCTGGGACCATCCCAGCGCCCGCGGACCACGCACCCCTGCGGGCGACCCACAGGACGAGGGGCCCTGAGGGGGAGCCCGGTTTCAGATCCATCAGCATCGTGCGACAGGCGCTCTACAAACGGTCACTGTCGTCACGACTTCATGAAATCAGCGAACAGCGAAAAAACACTTTTGTTTGATAAACGTATTTGGATTGTAACGGAGACTGGGTCTTGACTGCTGTTTGAACACAGATCGCTCCGTTCCTACTTGAACGTTGTAGAATACGTGTGTTTTGTCATCTGTGGCACTGAAACTCATAGTTTATGATCCAGCAAAAAAAAAAATACTGACTAAAACCATGATGAGGTATCTTTTTCAACCTTCCTAGCATGGCAAGTTACATTTGTTTTCGTCCGGACGAGACTGATTTTGAGCAGATCTGCTACTGGGCACCTGCTGTGACAAACCTCAGTGTTTACAGCACGATGGTCCTCCCGGAGAAGAAAAGCACAGCACATAAAAGCTTGCAGTGACTCTGTCTTTTCGTGTGGACGCCTTCCAGTGAACTCGGTTCGTGGGGAATGAGTGGCTGAGCTAACGAGACCGAGCGCTCCCGGAACTCCCGGTTCGGGGGTTAAGCTGCCTTCGTCTGTGATGGGAGGAAGCTGCCGCATAAAGCCCGCTACGGCGGATCTGAATGCCGCGCTTCTCAAACACAGCCCTGACTGCAGGAGGCCGCCGGCAGCCCTTACCGGCTCGGATGTGGTTCAGGGAGGCCAGCATCCTCAGCATGAAGGAGGCCGGGACCGTGATGGTGTTTCTGGTCTCCTCCAGCATGAGTTCGTTCCGCGTTATAACCTAGGAGGCAAGTGGACAGCCCCGTCAGCACCTCAGCGCAGCCGCACCGTCTCCTCGAAGGCTAGGACAACGGCGATGAGCGGGCAGAGCCCAGAGGAAGGCCCCCGATCTGCACGGCTGCATCTGAGGGCGTCGGATCAGAGCACACTCCTCTCTCGGCTGGCGGGAAGGTCAAGGTCAACTGTGAGGACACTTAAAACGTTCAAGGATCCGATCTGCGATAACGTATCATTTGTTTCCCACGTTGTGTCCGCTCATCATCTCACCTACGCGGCCGAGCCGACGCTTCCATCCAGGTGCTCCTCCTCTCCTCGGCTCCCAGCCAATGCCGTTCCCCGGGGAGGACGTCCCCATCCCACTGACGCCACTTACAAGCCCCTCCCACAGGCTGGGACCCCGACCACGTTGCAGCCCAGCTGTCCGTTTCCGTGTCCGCCTCTCCCACCCGTCCACCAGCTCCGGGGGCCGGGCTCCCCTTCGCTACCGCAGCCCTGCCACCGACGTGCGCCTCGGGGCGCGTCCGTGTCCACGTCGGCCGAGCGAGGGGACGCGCACGTGGGGACTGGGCTGCCGACTGTCAGCCCTGCCCTAACGTGCCGGTGCCCCCTCGTAGCGGAGGACCCTGACCCATTTACTGTTTCCTCAGAGGGCACAGCGTCAGCCGAGCTGCACTCACCCACAGACGCTCAGCCGTCAGTAGCTGATTAATGCATCGGACACTTATTTGCATAATAAATCTACGGACACCCACACATGAAAACCCTGGTTGACACTGGGGAGAAAAGGCACAGAGATCAGCTGCCCTGTCTCATGCCGTAAAAAACCTAGAGCTTCACAGAATCAGTTTGGGGAGTGCTGACCTGACAAGAAGCTGAGGAAACATTAGAATATCGTAATAAAGAAAAACATTCTCCATTCGTTTGTCCCGCTACCTACTGGCTGAGATCATGGGAGACGGCTACACTGAAACTATTTTCTTAAAAGGACAGAGTTTTCTTAACGATTCTTTATTGCAATACGCACACGCAGTCAGCCAATTTTTCTTAAACCACAAAACACTTAATCTGGTATTACTAATACTCAATCTTCCAATTAGCAAAAAAATAGTTCAATTTCTACCTCTGCATTAACTTGTTTCACGTTACCAACCAATAATGAGCTGCTGGGATTCTTCTTAAGAAAGCACTTCAGAGACAGTGAAATATGGTCTATAATAAGCATAATAAAAATCTTACTTCGTCAGCAAGTTTTCGGTTAAAAATCCTTGACTCTTCTAGTGGTGACCAGATCTTTATGTCATAATCTATGCCAGACGAGGCTAGAACTGGAAAGAAAAAGCACATATGAACATAAACTCGGGACACATCGCCATTTATTCAAGACATACACATGTATATATGCACTATCTATGCGCGCACACGTGTATGTGTGCATGCATGCATGTGTGCACGTGTATATGCACATGTGTATAGATTGTCTGCATGTGTATATAGACGCATGCATGTGCGCATGTATGTATGTGTGTGTATGCACATATGTCTGTGTGCATTGTATATGAATGCATGCATGTACATGTACATCTGTGCATGTGTGTATGCGTGCATGCATGTATATGTGTGTATATACGTGTGCATGTATATATGCATACATGGCAGGTCCTCAAATAACATCATTTCATTCAACGTCATTTCATTATAAGGTCGGTGAGATGCCACAGGAGCTTAAGTCTCGTCTATAACAGTTACCCTATAATTAGATGATGTCTCACTTAAAGCTGCAGAACCCATCCATGACATTAAACGGTGTGCTGTATGTACACGAAAGCAAAGGCGAGCCGGAAGGGAGACTACAGATGCATTTGTTATCGGAGAGTATTATTCTAAAGATTTCCTAAAAGGGGACCTAGAATACAGTTTTCAGACCCTCTCGAATGACTCCGATGTCTTTTGTATCCACTGCTGTTTTATGAGAAACGTGGGCCATTTCAAACGGAAGGCAAAGCCAGGCGCGGGCATGTCCAGGTCCAACGCAGCTAACAAGTGAGCAGCGCGGTGAGCTCGGCGAACAAAACTTAGACGATGTATCGGGAGGCGACACTCTCTCACCTACTTCCCCATCCTGTCTGCTGAAAGCAGGTGAGTGTTGTGTTTTACTGCTGGAGCCCAGGGACCCCACGACAGCTCCCAGCCCTGGCCTGAGAACAGGCCTTCTTACTTGGGTCGAACGGATGGGGCTGCAGGCAGTTCACCACATGGTTGTCAGCTTCCAGGAGCATTAAGTGCTCGGCCGTGTGACGGTCCCAGATGAAGATGTGGCCACAGTCGGAGCCACTCATCACGAAGTTAGTGCCCCAGAAATTGGCTTCTTTGATCTAAGGAATTTTTAAAAGGAAATTATAAGAACATTCAAATCTAAGTTATCAAAGGGGCTTATTCTATTCGAGTTAAAAAATTAGCTGGCTTAGAGAGAAAGTAAGTAAAAACTGAAGCGTCTTTGCCTTCTAGTGTCTTCAGGTCGTGACAGGGACTTATTAGCGGAGGACAGAGCAGTCAGAAGCGAGAGGCCCCAGGAGGACAGGGATTTTGTTTCGTTTGATGCTGTGTTTATAGAGCCGGAAACAGTACTTGGCACACAGTAGGTGCTGAATGAATAACTGTTAAATAAATGAATGGGATTTCTGGGTTTTGGACACTATAACACAAAGTATCAGTCTTCACATTGGCTATCAGTAGCTTTCACAATTGAGAAGGGAAGAAATAAACATATTTACTTTTGTGAAGCAAGGAGAAAGGAACATGATACATTGCAGTGGTTATGACGACATTTTTCAATGGATGCATAAGAATAAACCATCCAAATCTTTGTACTTCAGACCGGGATTTTTTTCAATCATTTTATCTGCAGCTGCTACTCTGCTATTCTGGGCAAAGCAAAAGAGGAAAGCCAGTTCTATTGGTACTTGGCGCTATTATTGTATTTACTTATCTTCATTTTTTCCATTCCAAACCCTACTTATTTTCATCCAAAATGTTAACCAGCAAAATGCAAGAAATGTACATTTCTCGCTTCTATTATTAGTATTGTTTGAATAATTAAGTTGCTACTACCAAGGGTTCCTACAGAGCTAATGATTTCTCTACCCTGGAGTAACTTTTTGCCTAGACCCCTGAAGAGAGCAGGTCGAAATGACTCTGTGGACACTTTCTGATGACCCAGTGACTCTACGAGAACAATGCTTTCTATATATAAATGGTTCAGAATAACAGCTACACTCATCGCCTCCCATCATTCATTAGTAAATAATGCCCTTAACGCTGGGTGCAGAGACTTGTGGGCTGTACAAACTCAAAAAGGTCTCAGAGACCATCTGGTCTTTTTATTTCACAGAGAAGGAAATAGTCTAGACAGACAAAGTAACTAAAACAAATCGCTCCTTGTCCATCTTCCCAGGGCTGTAATAATTAATCTGATGGTATTTTGCGATGAACTTGGATTTCATGCATCCAAATGTTTCTCTCCGAAACCAGCAAAGGGTTCTGATATGAACTAAACAACCCACTAGGATGGAGACAGCGGGTATGAGAGCAAAAGCAGCAATAGTTACTTGCACAAGCTAATATTTAAAAAATTCTATCGTAGTTCCTCAGCAGGGTAGAGTTTTCTTGTAAATAATAACGGTCTTTCACGATACGTCATTAAGACCTTGTGTGGGTCGCGAGAGAACGTTGCAGGTGCAATCACGTCACGTCGGAACCACACTGGCAACGGGGGAAAAATAAGACAATGCCCGTGGGAACCACTCCCATCGCGACACTGCTCGGTCTCCCGGGGAGCCACGAGCATTGGGTACCATTGTCCTGGAGTTGCGGTGGCCCTTGTACACCATCTTCACTAGTGGCCTCCTGATGTTCAAGGTGTCCAGCTCTTCCATCTCCTTCCTCTCTTTCCTCCTCCTGAAGAACTCCTGAATGCGGGCGACAGCAGAGCGTCTGCGGGAAAAACACGAAGAAATTAAAAACACACTCACGGGCCACTACAGAATGAAAATGAGGAACAGTACGATACAGTGAGTCTAGAAACATTTTAAACTAACGTCATCTGAGTAAGGCACCCCCAACCAAATGCATAAAAACGCAGACACAACAGTGCGGCCCCAGGACGAGTGGAGCGACTAAAACACAACGTTTTCGTCGCGGGACCACTGAGAACCGCGGGACTGGCTGAGCGAGAGAAGGAAGGAGCATGAGGCACATTGGGTTTTAAAGGGCTGTCTTCTAGAAACATACAACACACAGAATTCGTGTGCGATTTACTACAAATAAAACATCCCATTGAATGTTATTTCTCCTTCTTTCCATGTTGAGAAGTGTAAAGGCATAAAGAGAAATGGAAGAGGAACATCTACTAGCAAAGGGCCAACGTGTGCTTTCAGCAGAGACGAGAAAAGGGGAAGAAACAGTAACATTCGTGCAATGACCCAGGCCCCCCAGAGAGCACCTGTTCTACACGGACTCCGCGTCGGGGCAAGGGGGGAGGTTTAGAGTGACAGCGGTGGATTTGATTCTCCTGAAGACGGAGCTCGGGACAGAGCTGGGCTCTTTCGAAGACTGGTTTATTTACTGGAAGAAACGTTTCCTAACAGAGGACATCATTACTCACTAAGTTTGTTAGTTTGGATTTATTATTTGAAACCTTGGATTCTGACACATGATGGACCCCACACCCTAAATATATAAAAAGTCTACACATCAGTCAGAAACACGAGCGCAGACTCATGCTTCCTGCCTCCGCTCTTGTCCTACAGAGCAGAACAGAGTGCATGGGACAAACAAAGGTTAAATACTTAACCTGACTACGTGGACTATGAATTATATTTAATTTTTCAAAAAGCGGGGAAGCGAGTGCAGACCCAGAGGTGGTTTCCCATCTGGATCACACGAGGGCATGAATTCAGCGCCCGCATGACGCGGGGCCCACTAGTAAATATACAAAACCTCTGCCTTTAATATCTGTTAAATACGTGAAATGGTTCTTCTCCTGTGTGAGCTGGGACTTTAAAGATAAAATTTGACTTCCTGAAAGAGAACAGACTTACCGTGAGGCATGATGCCACGAAATGTGAATGCCGTTTGTGAAAAGTATGGAATGCAATATACTTTACAAGATTTATTTTATCTACTAAAAAATAAAATATATCCGTATGATCACGTATCAAATGAAAAATGGGAACGGCATATAAACACGTTAGCAATTCAATTCTTATTTTAGTTACAGGGTTTGCTATTTGGTGTAATTTTTCATTTTCTAAGCTGAGTTCCTAAGTTTCACATAAATCAAAGAAGAATGCAACGTTCTCGAAACGAGAACTGTTATCACACTTCCTTGATCTAGGGTCAATAGAAAAGCAGAAAAACTGAACATGAAAAAAACAAAAAAACAAAAAAAAAACCAACAACGGCCAGGACGTCTGCAGGGCAATCTGACGGCTAAATACAATCGTGAGGACAAATGACCCGTCGGTCATTCCAGGTTGCTTTCTCTCGACCTGTAGAGTGAGGAGCGAGCCTGCTTGGAGAATAAAAGAGACATTTTTCTTCCCCTCTGAGTGCACTTTGCTCAAAGAATGTAATTTGTGAAGCGATTTATTTACGGTTTAGACGATGCTGTGAGTTTATACGACTAAGACGCCGTCAGGGGAAGCGAATGTCAAATCAGAAACAGACCGACGCCTCCAAGTGACTTCGAAGAAAGCCTGTGAATTCTAGTTCCTATTTTTAATCACGTCAATGAAGACTTCACCAACCTGTCGCCAGGTCCTACTCGGTACCGTGCCCCTGGGATCAGCACGGGGTCGTCGTCGCTGTCATCCGTGTCCTGCAGCGCCGAGTCCCTGGCTGACGTGTCCTCTGGAGGCGCAGGCCCCACGGCCCCCGGCCGCGGCTGGGACGCGGGCCCGGCGGTGCCCTGGGCCACCGCGCGCGGGGCGCCGGTCTGATCCGAAGGGCCCGGTTCCTTGTCTTTCTCAGACAGAGGGGATCCTTCTGGGACCTCCCCAGGGCTGTCGAGGTTGAAGTCGTTCCTCTCACCCGAGCTGGAATCCGACAGTTCACATGTGAACTTGTCTGATTGTGCTGTCACGAAAGAAAGCAGTGGCAGTCGCGTGCAGGTGACATTCATCATCCAAACCGACTTCGAAGCTGACACGAACACTTCCTGACATAAAGTCTCACGCCCCCACAGGGAGCGGAAATCTCCAAACACGCCTTAACTCTGGAGAGCCCGGCACAGATTCACGCTCCCTATTTTCCCACGGGAAGCAACTAGTAAAGAGGAGAGGACAGCTCACCTGCATCCACGCGGCTCTGCGCTGGGTCCTCCGAAGACGCACCTTCCTGATTCGCGGTCCCATCATCCGATGACTCTTCAGGGGCTTCTGCGAAATAAACCAAACGATCATGAAATCCGAGTTTTTAAAGGAAAATAAGCACCAATTTCATACTCCAGCTTTCCTAGGTAGAAGAAGTTCATCACCTCTTTTGGGGCCATAGAGACTTTTGAAACTCAGGTAAAACCTCTCCCGCAGCAGGATGCAGATACAACAGGGTGGCCGTGCAGCCTCGCCCACAGCCCCGCCCACAGCCACGCCCCGAAAGTCCCCCACCTTCGCTCCCCCCCATCTTCAGCACCAACTCTCCCTGAAGAGTCCCGGCCTTACGTTATCTCTCACAGGTGACGTTCCTCGAGCTTGCTCTTTTTCTAACCTTTACAAAATCTAAACCTAAAACAGCCTTAGTACTAAGTTGACCTCAACTTTCATTCTGTTTTGTCCATTGAAAATACCTATTTCTGGAATTAGACTCGAAGACCCGTGAAGGATCGGTTTTGAGCTCCTAACTGGACATCTGCTTATCAGACAGTTGTCTCACGCATATTTAATTGTGGTAAGCTCTGTTATACTGAGGTATCTATTCGCTTTATAAGCAACAGAATTCATTTACTGCTTCATTTATCAAGTAGTTATTGAAAATCTTCTGTGTTCCAGGCTCTGTGCTCGACCGCTGACTTCCATATAATAGTTACGTAAGAATATTCCAGAAAAGGATTCTGAGAATGGCACTGCCTGTAGGAAACGGGAGTCACTCATAACTCCTCTAGACTTCACTCCTCTTTTCCCCTCAATAAACCACTGACACTCTCATAAAAATCACGACAGATACTCCAAACTCCACAGCTGGGTATAAAAATGGAAAAGATCATTCGGATCAACATTCACAGGCCACACACTGTCAGCGTGACGGCCACCCACTCCGGCCGCCGTGTCCCCAGAGGGGGACGAGGCTGCCCGGCGACGCCCCACCTGAAATGCCGATGGTCTGGCCCTCGTGCACCTGTCGCTTTTATAATCTACAGTAATAGCTGAACTACAGAGGCAAAAGTAATTCTAAACTACACCATCGAGAGAACAGAAAAAGATAGGCGGATGTCCAACCCTGGGGTTTTCTCACGACAAAAGCAACGTGACAGCTTACTTGTCTCGCTGTCTCCTGCGGGTGGCTGCTCTGAGTCCTGTGGGACCAAGGACCCCTCCTCACCTTCAGGTTTGCTGTGGCTCCCATTTCCCCTGGAGCTCGAGGCAGTACTGCTCCTGTCACCAAAACAAGATAAGCGGTCCCACCGGGAAGTTAACAAATATGAACTTTTAGGATGACTTTTATATTTTACTACAGGAGTGATTCAATAAATTCAGGCTACAAATAAAACATAGGGTTTATTATTTTAATAGTACTCGCTAAACAGCACTTTTAATCATCAAGGTGACTGTGCCAATCCACTCTAGTCTTAAAAAAAAAGAGATTTAAAAATAGGAAAGGACCGCTTCTGCTCTGCTTTTACGCTTCTGGGATCTGCTGTGTATTTCTAAACATCTCCTCCTTGAACGTTAACTTAGTTACGTCATCTCCCTTCTCATCCTCACTAGAGATGGGCCACCATGTCCATCCCTTAACGGGCCCACAGACCTGATCATATGCCCTCTTAGACGTGACTGTTCCAGGCTACTTTTAAATCAATACTGGAAAGCAGGCCCGGACCCCTCGCTGGTCCCTGAACTGCCCTCTGCGGGTCCCCTCCAGCCCTGGACAGTTCACATGCACAGGTGACTGTGCGGCCAGTTCTTCGCAGGAGGACAGCGTCATGTTTTCTGGTTCTGCTTCCACACCCACCTGCTGACGGCCGTAACTGTGCTGGCACGTGTGCCGGGGGCAGAGTGCTAGACCCGTTTAAATGAACCACTCCCCGTGAGTATCTATGGCATCGTGCATGTGTAAGGAGGGAATTGGGTGGGAAAGAAGAGAGGAAAATGTGTAACGATCTAAGATTCAAATTAAACTCACAGAAATGCAACAATTTCTTAAGTTGAGAATAATTGTGAACAAGAAAATGAAACTTAAGAGTTACAGTAACTTAAAAAAAATTGATTATAGACCAATAATAGCAGTGATCAGTAAACAATGCAAATTATCATGAACTTTCTGTCAAGATTTCATAAAGTCCTTTAGGCTAACTGTAAAAGTCAATTTGATTTTTAAAAAAGGGCATTCATGTATAATGTGTATTTTTAGGAAGAATATATATCCATATGGGTATATACGCAGAGAAAAATGTCAGAAAGAACATGAACCCATGTTATCTCAGTAGATTTTCTTGCAAGTGATTCTTTCATCCTTTTCTCTATTTTTTTTGCAATTAATATGTATTTCTTTTTATCAGAAAGAAATACATAGTCATTTTAGTAATGTGATCCAGAAATCCTTGTTTTTTTCCATTGAGAAAGCTATGATACAGGCATAAATAAAATGCTCGCTGTCCAACAGTTACGATAATTAAAACATCTTGGAATAGAGAGCCGTTAGTTGAAAAGCCAAAGTAACCAAGTCAATATATTTAGCATATGTTAATACGGCATTTGTAATCACAGGGAAATCAAGTGATTATTCAATAAATGTTACTGGGACAAAGAAACGGCCCTGTGGAAAAATTAAGTTCTAGCTCTGCATCACACTTTACGGGGAAATAACTGTAGGATTAAACATAATCTCTCATAGAAAAGCACAGCAATGTAAGAGGACAACAGAAAACCTCCCCCTGGCCCTGGGCAGGACAAGGCTTTCCTGAGCACGAGCTACGGGCCGAAACCATAAAGCAAAACCACCGGCAGTGAACTGAAAGACAAACAAACTGGGGAAAGTATCTGCAACAAATGAAAGACAAATGATTGTGTCCTCGCTTAACTCTGTAATAAATAAACGCCTCTTACAAACCCACGAGAAAAAAGATGAACACCACAGTAGGAAACTGTGCAAAGGTCTAAAAGGCAATTTACGAGAGATGACACCTGCGACTCTGAGTCTTGTGGCCTGTGGCGTGCCCGTCCCTGTGCTCAGCGCTCTGGACCTCTCTGCACAGTCTCGTGACACCTTCCCAACACCCTGTGACGTAGGTTCTGATCAACGTGCCCGTGTTCAGGTCAGGGGTTCGACAGCTCATCCAGGTCAGAGTCCGAGCTCCTTACTCTTACTCCACCGCCTCACCTGGCCCCAAAGCAGCTAAAACAAAAGCAAGACACCGCCACGGCAGAGATGAAAAAGACTGCATCCCTTTCTGGAAAACTTTTTATGATGAATGTTGAATACCCTCATAATCAGAAAAAAAAAGTTATTCCTTTTTTTTTTTAGAGAAATAAGAAACTGATGAATTAGAGAATATAATTCATGGTCAGTGTTTAGAGAAGAAAAAGAACATTCGAAAGAAGAGTGGGACTAAACTTTTAAAAAAATAAATAAACAAAATGCTCAGATTCTTTATAAGAAATCGGCCCCTTCTGTCAAGAATCATGAGAAAAGACAAAAAGAATTAGTCTGAAAATCTTCTGTGGTCTTAAATTCTGGATTAAGAGAAAGGGCCACAGAAATCACTGTCTTTAAAACCTGAGAAATTCTACCGCCTGCACCTTCATTCCACACGTCTGGAGTCCAGTGCCTTCTTCCTCCGTCCCCGGCTCCCTTCCCGGCCCCGGCACCGCCACCCCTCGCCCTGCTACTGCCATAGCCTCCTCCCTGGTCCCCAGGCTTCCACCCGCGGCTACGGGCTGCACAGCGACCAGCCGTCCTAATCCTTCTACACAAACACCTCCTCCCCGACTCGGCCGGCCTCAGCCGCTGCCGCTGTCCCCTCGGCTCGCTCCACTCCGGCCACACGTGTAAGCTCTCAAAGGTCCCTGAACGCACTAGGGCTGCCGCTTCTCAGGGCCTTGCACTGGCCTCCTCTTTGCTCCTCCCCCAGCCACGTGCAGGGCTCACTGCCCCTCATCCTTCCAGTGTTTGTCCGAGTGTCATCTCCCTGACGATGCCTGCTCATCCCCGCGTCTGCCATTCGCCCTTCCCTGCTGCTCCCTTCCGCAGCACTGAGCACCTCTAACGGGTCACACGAGGCCCTCATTCACTACGTCTCTCTGTCTCGTCTGTCTGTCTCCTCCACCCGGAACGTGAGCCCCAGCGTGGTGGGGAGGTCTGGCTAGTTTCCTCTCTGCTGTGTTCCCAGTGTCTCGAATGGTCTCTGGAACACAGAAGGTGTCCAGTGACACCTGGAAATCCTAATGAATCGAAGATCTTAATAGAAAACACATACACACATAAACACAAATGGAAACCAGTGGACTGCAATACATAAATAACACCATCATATAGGAACATATAACTAATTATATATTAATAAACAATATATAACCGTAGTATATATTACTTCTACATATTATATATCATACTAACATATAATATGTAATTACATTAACAGACAATCAGGAATGTTAATATATTAATTATGCCAGATAATTAATATATTGGTGATAAAACAATTAACGTGATTACTATATATTAATAATATAAATTATATTAATATATAATTAATTATATGATATATTAAGATTAAAGTGCCTTTATAGCAATTAATATTAATATAGCAATAGTAATAAATTTTTAAAATTTGGGAGGCAAATCTCAAGCAAAAGACCGCGAGACAGTGGCAAAGATTATGAGACACTCGCATAACTGGATTTTTTAAAGTGTAAGATTTAACTAGATTAATGAGCAACATAATCAGAAACGTCATTCAAGAGAACCTATACAACCATTAAGTAAATATAAAGTTCAACATTGCTAGGAATCAATTAATAAACGTAAACATTATTTTAAAATCAAATATACAAGTTAAAGATAAATTAGCGTTTTGAACAGTGGCTTCTCATACGCTGCTGGCAGGAATGTAACGACAGAGATCCTCCTGAAAATAATGTGGCAATATCTTTTGACCTAGATATAGTTCATTTCTAGAAATATAGCTCAGTCTTAAAGGTGGGGAATGATGCCTGTAGACAAAGACATTCGTTTAGCCTTATGCGATCAAATAAAAGAAGAAAACGAGTTCACTGCCAAACTAAAGAGAAACAGTAAGTGAATTGTGGTACCTCTACTTGATACATGTACAACAAGTGAAGTGATATTTGTGAAAACTAAGGAGAAACGTGAATATTTATTGTAAAGTTAAATAAATGCAGGGGGGAACAGGATATATTTAGCATGATTAAAGTTAAGTTTTAAAACTCAAAACAAAAACCATACATATATATGTATATATACATATACCTACACAAAGCACCTAGATGGCAAAAAGCTCCAAAACGTTAGCTTTGTTATTTTTGTACAAATGGTGGAGAGGTGATTCATTCTTATCTTTTGCATTTTCTACCACAAGAAACATCCCAGGACCGGTAACCTCAGCATCGCCCGGGAAGCTGTTAGAAATGTGAATTTAGAAGTTCTCAGCTGAACTCTGCGAGGGGGGCCCGGACATCCGTCTTCACGAGCCGTCCGGGGGACTCCGAAGCACGTTCAAGGTCGAGAACCAATACATTACAGCAAAACAAGACATAACGATGAGGAAGTGCTAAAGATAATATCTAACACAATCCTACAAAACGGCTAAGAACATCTTCACAAAAACGTTAACTTACCATTCATCTGTAAAGTTCAGTTTTATTGTGCTGGTGGTTGTTCCTTCTGTGCTGTAGTGCAAACTTAAAACTGGTTCACCTGTCCCTGGCTTGGGGCTCAGCTTTTCATTATTGTTATCTGAAAATTGTGTTTAAAACATTTGAAAAAGTCTCGGAAACCAATAAAAAGATGACATTTCCTAAAATTTATCCCACTTAAATCAGGCTGTCCTTGTCATAATTCTTTCTCACACCTGTTATGGTTCTCCCTTCAAGGTCAAAGGCAAGTGTCACAGAAACACTCATAGTTCAAAGCGGCATTGCATCGTACTCTAGCTCTGTGCACACGACTCCCGCTGATTCGGACGGAAATCGAGCACATTTGAGAACCACACGTAGTCATTAGGGCATCAAAGACTAGCGACATGCAAGGACTCGGTTACAAACTGGGACTTTCGTTCAATGGACCGCTCAGGACTTTCTACTTCAGTTGCTCAGGGCATCACGAATAACACCCCAAAACAATGACCCGAGGCAAGGGCTCCGACAGGAAATTCTGTCTCTCAGACTCACAGACTCAGCGTCTGGAGGGCATGCCAGCCTGCACTCTTCTGGGGGAGGAGGGAATTCACTCTGCTTTATTATTCTCTGACACTCTCTTTGTGATAAGATCATGTGTTTCGGTATCTTTCACGTCTCCTCCCCCTAACTAATCTGCAAGGGGTTTGATCACTAAGTGACCGAAACATTCGCCTTAGGATTCAATAGGTGATTTCCATGAAATGCATCGATTTCAATGCTTAAGATCTTTGTCTAAAGGCAAATCAGGACACCCTGCAGAAATTGATACAGACCACTTCCAAGTCATACCCCCCCCCCAAAAAAAGTACACAGATATTCAAGGACAAAATTAAACAGCGCTGTAAATTTTTTTCTTCTTATGACAAATAACAGCTTGTGGGGGAATTGAACACACAGGAAATACAAATTCCTACATAATCAAACATGTACCATTCTGCCCGTTGCCTGTGAACAAAACTCTTCTGTGATACCCTTGTTCTCTTGATACCATCAAGGACGGATCATAATAGGACTAAAAGTAAGCTTTGTCTTGAAAAATCACAACAAAAGCAGTAACAACGCCATAAAGCCAAAATTGCTCAGGCTCTGTGCCGACCAGGCCCACCTAACGTTGCAATCACACGCTCAGATCTCTCGCCCTCCTCTTGAAGACACCGGAGCGCTCGTTAGAGGAGACTGTCGAGAATCTCGGCCCTAGCTTCCATCCTGTGAGGACCACCACGGAGACTTCACACACGGGACCGGGGCAGAAAGGAAAAGGGATTCCCGCTCACAAGTCGTGAGATGTCAGGCTGGTAACAAAACTTGGGAGGACCCATTTCACCACCTTCACTTCTAACCCAGGAGAAATCCCCTCCCATAACAATAATCAACCTTGACAATGACAGTGTGAAGGAGCCTAAAGCTGGGCTCCCGGGTGGTAAAGTCCCTTTGCTCCTGCACTACTGGTGTCGGGACCATGTCCTTCGCAGAAACAGCTGCTGGAAGTAAAGGAACAATTCATTACAACTTTCAAAGAGTCCGTGTTACAACCAGTGTTTCGGAGCGGGGATTTTGCCAAAGGGCATTCCGATAAAATGACTGAATTAACAGACCGCGAGCTGACGTAAAATGAGCAAGAACGGGACTTCTAACACGTCTGTCCTGCCCCTGACCACCTCTGAAAATGCGGCTGTTTGTCCGTCATCGGTCCACACAGTTCTCCTTTATTCTTTGGTTCTGTTGTGGACATGTGTGTCCCACTGCCGCCAAAGCCACGGTCATTGTAAGCCTCTGGAATTGGCGGAATGCCAAAGGGCATTCCGATAAAATGACTGAATTAACAGACCCTGAGGGAGCTGGGGCTAGTTCCTCGTTCTCTCTCATACCATTTTATGAAGTGCTTGGCGATTTACTTCCACGTTAAGGTATGGAAGGGGCAGAAAGCAGGGGTGAGAACTGCAGGATGAAATTTCTTAGATCCGCCCCGTTTACAGACGTGTTGTGAGAAGCCTCCTGAAACTTAATGCTACATCCAAACGTTCCTTTTGAAGACAATGAGAGGGACAGTTCCAGACGCCTGCATGCTATGACTACAGGACAGTAAGCAGTGATGTCAAGAGTTCAGAAGGGTTCAGAAGATGCCTTAAATTCGTGGAGGACCCTCACCCCCCAAAAGCAACAAGCTTCCAGAGACAATGTTAATTAAAATCTTCTTCTCTGTGGTCTCTATGACTAAGTTACTATTTCGTCTCTCATGAGTATAATCTACTTATGGTAAACCTGGTAAAACACAGTAGTATTTATTAAATGACTACAGTTGACAGAATCTGTTCATTTAAGTTGTTAACGAACTCACCAGCTTGTGTAAAACCGGCCCATCGCTACACCAGCAGAATGCAGGCTCCTGTCAGCGACAAAAACTGCGGGCCC
This sequence comes from Macroglossus sobrinus, assembly GCA_004027375.1. Lineage (NCBI taxonomy): Eukaryota > Metazoa > Chordata > Mammalia > Chiroptera > Pteropodidae > Macroglossus > Macroglossus sobrinus. The sequence continues at coordinate 64,959 of PVKZ01004189.1, read as the reverse complement.
AGCCCTGTCACCCCCCTGCAGATGGCACACAAGTAACCAGTGTCTCTGGCTGAAGCACACACAAGGCAGCCTGGTCTCCTTAACCGAGGAATAGCTTACTAGTGAATTAACTCACAATTTGTGTTTACGACAAAATGCATATTTTAGCTACAGATATCTAAGCAAAATCTACTTTCAAGTGCTAAAAAGTTAAATTTATTTTTATTTTATTTGAAAAAAAAAATAGTCGAATTATTTTAATTTTCCCTAACTTGCTTCATGTGTTAGAGGCTGGATCGGCAAAAGCGTTCTAAAAACTGTATTACTGAAAGCCTTATCTACATAATGCACAGGTAGAGAGTAAATATTCTGCTGAACAAGTTTGAATTTAAGAGCCTGAGGTTCAGAGCTTCACGTAAACAGACACGTGACGTCATACAGAAAGTGTCATGATCATAGGTCACTGCACTGGGCATTACCACGTCCCAGGACACCTCCACGTCCTGCTTTAAGTCTCTGGGGCACGTGATCGTCTCCACTTCACGGACGGCAAAGCCACCGAGCTGGATTCTTCTCTCTAGTTACCCAGATGTCCCTCTACATGAACTTCCCACCTACTACACTGTCTTGGACATCGCTTGAATACAAAGTAGAAAGTAAGATCGCTTAAATAAACAACTATTTTAATTAAGAACTATCCACTGATAGCATCGTTATTCTTCAGATGTGATGTATATAATTCATATCAGCCACATTAATGTAACCGATAAGAGTTCTGTTTGCCAAACTGTCACTCTGGCATCAGAGGACTGGAAAGCTGCTGTATCTTCTTACTTTAGAGCTTGAACTGTTTCTTCTTCTAAAAACACTACAGGAGAATAAAATTACATTGTAGTACACTCAGCACAAGGGCGGTGTAGTGAGAGAAAAAATCGCTTTTAAATTGTCAACACGTCTCAGTTTTCAGATGGCTGTTCCACATTGCTCAGCAAATAGAGTTATTATGAACCGCTGATGATGTCAGTAGCTTAAGATAGTTGTCTCTATCGAGGCAAACTACCACCTATTTCAAAGACGTGCTACTTAATAACCACGTAAAAATCACGACAAGTACAATTGAGGACAATCAAGACATCGTACTGTAAAAGTTCAATGTGAGGGGTTAGAAGTGAATAGTGAATATCACAAGATCTTGGAAACCAAATGTGAAAGGTCCTTTCCAGAAATGGAATAAAAGCCCCTTTTCAAGGCTGGTACATGGGTTCAGAAAAAAATTTCAATACGGGCTGGAATATAATTTGAAAGTGACGTCTTTCAACTTCGTTTAATTAGGTATCTTCCGAGCCTTTCACATAAGAACCACGAATGAACGTTTGTTTTGCATGTATTTCCAAATCATTTCTATACATTTCCACTATGAAATGACATTTGTGGTTTTTAAAAAAAAAACATGCTCAAAGACACATAGAAAAATTGTGTGTTAACAGCAGGACGAAATACACTCTTGGGAACTAGGTCAGCGTATCACCTAAATACTGATACGGATGTCTGGACGCCCCTGGAGGCCCACGCTTTGCGTACTTGGGAACGAAGGGCTCAGAATGGAGACTGCTGACTGGCACGTGGCCCCAAGAATCTGTTTAGAACCAGTCTGCCCCCAATTTTCTCTGTGCTGGCTCACTACCGTAACTACTATACGCCAATCGACTACATGGCTCAGGCAACCTGCAGATCACACAGAGATCACACGTTCTTTACCCGGGGAATTTTCTATTATACAATGAACTTGCCAACGCTTCTCATCCATTATGCCAAACGTTAAAAAAAAAAAATCCAAATCAAAACAGAATACATGGTGAAATCCTCTGAAAAAATGCAGACACATCAACGATCAAGTTCAACCATTTCCCCAAATGTTGCACCTCAACTTACTTGGCTTACACGGAAAAAAAAAAAAAAAGGCAAATTTCTCAAGTATAGTTTCCAGACCAGTGTAAGATTTCTATTTCTATAAGTCAGGAATCTCTAACTATTCTGCAGACCTCAGCCTAGCGGGTATCTGAGTCTTCGGAGCACGTCGGATCGTTCAAAGACGCTGCTTCCAGAAGATTCCTACGGGTGACACCTGCGGATGACCGGGGGGCTATCCGGCTTTACAAACACCGACATCAACTCTCCCATGAAAGCCAGAACTGAAGTGTGACCTTCGTCCTGGTCCTATCAGGACACCTCTCCTACTTTATCTTTTGGAAGTAACGCTCCAGTCAAATTTTCTTCCTGGCAATCAAAACTCAACTCAAGTCCCATAGTTATATTTAAAGAACGTGTTCCTTCTTCTCGTCCCCACCACCACCGCCTTACTGGACCCCTCACCGCCTCTCGCCTGGATGACTGCTCTTGCTGTGTCCACTTTGCTCCCTCCTAACTGATCAGCTGTGACGCTGCCGAAATGAGTTTTCCAGTACACGAGTCTTGTCACATGTCTGCCACGCTCAAGAAATTTCTGTAGCATTCCACAGCTTAAAGAATGAACTCATTCACTCACTCACTCACTCAACAAATATTCGTTGTTGATGTGTAACGGGTGTGGTGTTAGGTACTGAGCATATTAGAGTGAATAAAAAGCTACATTTAGAGGACATGGAGAAATCCCTTAAATCATCCCCTAAATAAACGTGTGATTATAAATGCTGACAGTGCAACGAGGGAAGACAGGTCACAGAGAGAGAGGAGAAAAAGGGGAGACTACTTCGGATGAAGGGTCAGGTCATTCTCGAGACAGTGAGATCTGATGAAGAGAAGCGGCTGCCGGGAAAAGCACTGCTGGCAGAGGGAACAGCACGGACAAGGAATGTGAGCGGGAGGAGTGTCAGGAGACCTGGCAGCGGGCAAGGGGGGGGTGGTGACACAAGGCCGGAGAGAGAGGAGCCCGGCCACGCGGGGGTGCTGAGAACTGTGGTGTGTGACTTGGGCTGCTCTGAGGGGCAAAGGGACACGAGCAAAGAGTGTCAGGCAGGTGAACGACACGATCAGATTTACATCTTAAAAAGTTCACTCTGCCTGTTGGTAAAGAAGAGATGGTAGCCTGAGCGGGCGTGTCGCCTCTGGGGAACCGTGGCCTGGGGCGTGGAAGTCCCCGGTGCTGTAACCGACGTGGTCCAGCCGAAGCGACAGGCGCGTCACAACTCAGGCTTCCCCTGATTGGACACACGGTCCCTCATCAGACACGTCTGCCTGGAGGCCTGACGATGGTCACCCGAGGCCGGTCTGTCCTGATGCCACGGTGGCCACACCTGCTCGGTAGCTGACCTCTTATGTGACAGCTCCACCCACGTGACTAGGAGACACACCGCACTTCACGTGGCCAAGAACACCCCCAAACCTCCCGCTTTCTGCCTCCAGACTAGTCTGCCCTCGTCAATGGCACCATCGCTCACCCAGGCATTGTGCCCCAAACCAGCGAGCCACGCTTGGTCTCCTGCCATCATGCCCCAGGGCACATGTCAGGTAAGCACCAGTTTAAACTGAACAGAACATTCGATATAATTCTACGGAAACTATTCCACATGATTTTCCAGAATACGCATCTGGCTACAAACTCTCTGGTAGTAACACACTATTAGTGTTCATACAGCCTTACCAAAAAAAAAAAAATCATTTGATTAGAGAACAATTTTAAACAATAGCATAAGACATCATAATACGCTCCTAGAGCTGTGTTTCATCTTAAAGTAACTATTCTCTCTTCATACCACTACAGTGAGCGTGCTTCACTTCTTAGTTCTTTTACCGATTCATTCATTCGTTCATTCATTCTCAAGAACAGGAAAACCTCTAGCGATACTTGTCATCTCGGGTCTATAAACAATAATTTAAGATCAGAAGCAGAGGAGTTTTCCCATTTGTTTTAAAATTAGTTTCTGAAGGTTTCTCCAAGAGGACAGTTAAAATCACCAAGCAGGTAGGACAGCAATATTTAATCTCCCCAGCACTGCTGACAAAGGAGTCATCTCACTCATGTGACTTGCAGCCAGCTAAACAGAGCATATGGCTTTAGTGCTGTCATTATTTTTTACATTTTTGAAGGATATTTGTAAAGTCCATCCCATCATCTCTGCTGAGGGCTTTGATTCGATACCTCTCCTGCTTCAGAAAGTGCAGGCGGAAGGTGGAGCTGTTTCCCCTTCCGACCGCTGGCTTCGGAGCTTCGTGATTATAATTCGTAACTGGACTCCTGATAACTAAAGCTCTCAGGAGCTCAACCAGCAGAAAAGTGAGACATAACACCAAGTACCATGACTACCGCAACGCAGTGCTATTCAGTATGACTACGTTCACGTAACCTTTTCTAAATTATCTACTAGGTAGCATGCTAACCACGCATCCACAGTTCCACACGATTTCATGGTACCTAGAATTTAAACAATGGATACACTCTATATCCATCACAGCATCGTCACAGGAGAGAACTCAAAGCGTGGTGTGAAAGGCCAGAGGCAGAAATTAACTTAGCTTGCGGAGAAAACCATTTGCATGGGCCGAGAGGGCTCTGTGGACGATACCGCCGAGGGCAGCTCAGCCCACGGAGCGCTAGTGGGCCGGAACCGAAAGGGAAAGCTATGCCGCTCGTGCGACAGAACTGTGGATGGGTGGGCTTAGCGCGTCTCCCGTTGCACGCACCCTGTGGCTCGTCAAGGGACATGGATCCGAGCTGTTTGTTAACCACAGAAGAAGGAGAATCTGAAACAAAAATGAGATTTCAACTTAAAAGCAAGCAGCGATGCCGTGATCATCTCTAAGCTTAAGAACCAAAGGCACGGGGTGGGGACAGAAGTGAGTACCGGGGTGTGTCCCCCAAGCAGTGAGTAAAGCGGGGCCATGTGCTCGGGGTCTGTCACCGCAGGCAAGCACGCAGCAAGTCTGGGGGTGCGTGGGGAGGGGGTTCCGCTTCCATGCATAGACCGCTGATCGCATTCACTGGGCACAGGCGCGGGCGCAAGGCAAATGGGACAGAAATGGCCTCTCCTTCACTAACAGAGGACTCCGTGTCCCGCCCCGCCCCCCCTCCGGCCCCCTAACGCGCTGTCACCCGGACTGGAGGACCCCGAGCCTGCGGTGGTGACATGCTCACTACACTCTGCTACCTGTTCCTGTTCTTGGTCGTCCTCTGAGCTAAAAAAAGCAGCTCAAGTGAAGACGTTAGATAGACAAAAAGAGCATTTATGAAAGAAATGGCTCATGAAGCAGTCACCTTTCCAGAAAGGTCAATAACTCAGAACGCTCTGGGAGGCTGTGTCCATGAAATCTGAGTCCCCGGAGTCGGGTGTCTCTAAGGGACGGGTGGGAACGAAAAAGCGAGGCCGGGAGAGGGCTGAACGGTCTGGGAGTCGTGCTCTTCGCCTCGGCCTCAAGTAGAACATTTTATCTGTATCCTTTAGATACGCCGAGATTCTGTGTTAGAGTTTATTTCATAAACGGCTGTGCCGTTTGGAAACCACTGGGACAAAGGGGAGGCAGCGCGGGAAATGGGAAGAGCACTGGGCTGGAGGCGTTTTTGATGCCAGCCCTGGTTCGGACGATAATTAGCTATGTGACCTAGACTACGTCCCAGCATTTTTAGGCCTGAGCGTCTCCTTGCCAAACAGCCTCAGCAAAGCACTGGGGGACAGCAGGAGGGGGCCACCACCCCTGGCTCGGGGGCCAGAGTCCCAGTGGGGCTACAGAAAAAGGGAAAATTCGGATAATAAGCACAGCCCCCCCTAACTGTAAGGACAACTCCGAGCTTCTAATAGCCAGGGCTCTAGTTCTTAGCATTGTTGTTTGGGGTTGATTACCCATTTCTATTCGTAATGGTATTTTATTCCCCCAAAGGTGGATAGTGTGAGTTAAAAGTATCCTTAATGCAACAGCTCAGAGTTTTCCAATACATCCTGTTTGCTCAGAGATTTTACATCATTTCACTGCTTTCTTTCGTACACTTAAAAGTCTGATCCTGCTACTGAGACCACTTATGTCAACTTCAAATCATCTCCTTTCTGATACAAGCAGTGTGCTCACAGATCTTTGAATGACTGGATTTCGATAGCGCACGATCATCTCTTGACCTAGAACGGCTGCACTTGTCCTCGCTTCTCCCTTCCTCATCAGAACGTTCGCTTCAACAAATCGGCACGACACAAAAAGCAGCAGACGTAGGAGCGATCAGCGCCCTAACCCCCCATGCCTCGCTCCTCTCAGTAAGACCCCTCACGTGTCCACCTCCGGGCTGGGCACAGCGCTGCTTCCCATGTTGTGTTTTAAGAACACAGAAGTCGGTGTTTAGAGAAAAACAAAACCATATTCTTGAAAGTGCAGAAAGAAAAAAACACAAAAATGAGAGTCACAGGGAAATAAATATTGGAGAAGCCTTCTAGAACGTCTCTTATGCCACAGTCTTCGTCCCTCTGGGTCTGAAGAATATTGCAGAAGAGGCATTTGATCTCATTTAATGATGACGAGTGCTATCCACTCTCTAAGCAACCTTTTTTCAAATGGTTAATTTCCCATGAATTTATAGAATGTACAAATCTTATGAAATAAAGTGCATCTTATTTAAATTTTTAGAATAAAATTTGGGAAGGAATAAGTCTCCGAAAAAAAAGAAAGAAAAAAAAAAAGACTTCGATAAAGGAGGTAAAATGCTGGCATCTCCACAGACTCTGAAAAGATTTAAAATGTGGATTTAAAATGTGGATGACTTCTCTGGTGAGACAGAAAGATGGTACTACATGAAGAGGGCTTCGTGCTGGGTCTCCCGGCCTGTCACAGACACTGTGTCTCCCTAGGGAGTCAGGCTGTCCCTCTCGCCGGGAGGACAGCCGTTAAGAAGCCCTTTCTGATCACTGCTTCCTTGCTATTTCTCATCTTGAGTGCCAGGCAACTGTTTTTACAAGAATTATTTTCCTTCCAAACAAACATGGGAGGTGACACATTTTTACACCACTAGATAGTCATAAATGCCATACCCATAACTTCTCACTTACAGAAATATTTCCAAATATTAACTCAATAACCATGAGAATAGCTAATATTTTTTAAAATACAATTAATTATTAGTTCGATGCCAGTTGCCTCCGTCTGCTTACTCTACTCCGCCTCTCTGTGAAACAGCTTCTAGAAAGCACCATCACAAAACAAAAACCTAACCATATGTTCCAATGATAATTTATTACGGAGTCAGTATGGTTTGCCGGCTTACTGGACGTGCTTAGAATGATATTATTATTTTTAAGGTTGGGATAAACTTTCAGCAAAAGCTCTTTCAGACGTCTCACGCCAATTACTATACATTTCCAAAAAAACTGTGTTTTGGTCTTGAGAAAGTTCGTTAGCTCTCTGACATCAGAATTTTCTCAACTGTAGAAAAAAAACTACTGATTCTAGTCTAACGGGTAAATAATAGGATTCTCGGGTAGACTCCCTGGGCTCGAATCTCGCTTCTCTCCTCGGTAATAGTTAACCCTGGGCAAGTGATTTAACTTCCCTAAGTCTCAGTTTCTGATGAAGGTCTGACGGGATAATCCGTGTAAGCTACCAGGGTAGCTCACGGGAATGGGTCGGGTAACGATATTAACATTTGCCTGTTTTTCAGAAACATGGCATTGAATGAAAAATAATGACACGAAGCTGTTTTGAAGGAAAACGGAGCATATGCCCAGATTTCAAGTTCTAAGAGGGTCACCAGAGCTTGGCTCCGGACCCTGTCCGTCAGGGTGGGTAAGTGTGCTCGCAGAACTAGGTCAAGGGCACAGCGGACTGACTGACAGCGCGGGCCACCGACACTGACATGGCCCGTGGCGCCTGCCTGGGCCTGCCGCCCGCGGCTGTCGTCAGGGACGCCCAGGCTCTCATGCTGCACGAGGCCTGTGTGCACACGGTAAGCGCTGATTTTTTCCAATATGGCTCAGTTTTGAAAAGCCCTTTTGCGAAAATAATCACCAATGTTCGATACCCCTGTGGGGTATACAAATTACTTTTTCCAATTGGCAAAACCGTGCCATAAAGCGAAAAAACAGTTCCTACCTGACCCTCTCTAGGCTGGCTCCCTGCTCCAGTGGGCTCTGTGGTGGTCGGGCCAGTACCAGCAGACTCCACAGGGTGTTGTCACTCTGAGCAGGGGCCAGCAACCCATGACTTCGGGGGACCTGAAATGGAAAAAAAGAGCTGGGTTTAAAGTCAGCCGGATGCTGAGTGCCTTTGCCACAGCTGCTGAGAAATATTTCGTCTGAGAAATATACACACAGCTCATTCAAAACCTGAATGCTCTCAGCCTCGGGCGGCCCGATGTGAGCCCGTGGCGAGGGGGACAGGAAAGACACTATAGTTAGGATAGTACGTGATTACGTGTACTGCTCTGGGGGGTATCAAAATCGTGCCTATCTACCCCAGCCTCACGCCACCTCTGTAAATGATGGCCAGCCACCCTGTCTAAACACAGCAGTAACTGGGAAACTGAGGCCTAAAGCAGCCAAATGACCCGCCCAAGGTCATCTAGTCGTATGGCCAGAAACGAGATCTCAGCCAGGCAGTGATCTGATGAAAGCACATTCATCTCTTTCTGATTTAAAAAAAAAAAAAATCACTAAAACGGCTAGAAATGAGTTATGGTGTATTTCCTAAAAGCCTAGAAAAATACGCTGTTTTTAAAAACTAAGTAAAAACATGTTAAAGTCATTCACTGTGACTTCGAAAAATGAAAAAATGTGGGTATTAGCTGTGAAGAATTACAGCTAAAGGTGTCAACATCCTTTTAAAGCAGCAGTTTTCAAACTAGACTTGGGGAAGGAGAGGGACCCTGGGGTGGCGAGGGACAGCAGTGGGTTGTCACCACTCGTGTCCCTTAGGTTTAAATCACAACAGTTACTTTATACTAGAACTTCCACACGAGACTCTGATAAAAGAGTTCACAGCTGAAAAGACAAAAAAAAAAAAAAAAAGGAGGAAAACCACTGTTGAATCTTTTTTTAACATCTATCCTATGTAGCTCATTTTAAACAGCAAATGGAAATTGAAAGAGATATAGCATTTGGTGCCTCGGATGTATTTGAGTCTTCGATCACCAAAAAACAATGGCAACGAAATAAATACAGTCTATCTGGGATTATCATCAACGAGCATCAGGCCCCATCCCATTAAAATGTAGATTATTCCCACGAAATAGCCTGATCCCACTTTCCTGGAGAAATCATCTTATATGTGACCTTTCAAAAAGATTCTCCCATGAGTCCTATAATTTGAAAAGATAATTAAACCTTCGCTAGACAATGTAATGTTTCAGAATTTCTATGCTTATTAAAATTGCTTGGTTTCCAAATCATATTAATGTCTCCTTTGAATATATTTTATCTAAAAGGCTTAAACAGGTGAGAAGACAATGGAAATGTCATTTACTGATGGTATTATCACTTACTGATATGATAAAAATATCAAGGTACGATGTGAAAATGTTTTTTTATATGTGAGAAATGCTCATTCTTCTTTCGGTAATAAGTTAAAATCTATAATGTTAATTGTGGTGCTTCCTACACTGACAGATGATTTTAGCAGTAACATCCAACACGAGAGAACAAATCAATTAATGTCCATAATACGCACACGCGAAATTGTATTTAATCACTGAGTGTTAAAAAGTTTTAATAACTGCTATTCAAATAAATCCTACTTCCCTGTTGAATTTCATAAATTTAATTCGTGTTCTTTATTTCTATTCTTTGTGCGTTCTGAAATCAAGAATTTTGTATTAAGCCGACTCCTCTTCCCTCATACCCGGACAGAACAGCTTTTCTTAGTTGCCTCTTGTAACAACCTGACAACGTATGATTTCACGGTTCTTGAGGCTTCTGATCCTGGGACATGGGGGACAGACGAGGAAGAAGCAGCTCGTCAGGGTGTCACACGCGCACGGTGCCCCAAGCACGTGATGCAGGAGCAGCAGCTCAGGGTGACGGCAGGGAGGGCCCCGGGCATCGGTCCACGTGGGCAGCCCCAGGGGCCCAAGTGCATCCTTTCAGCACAAAGAAGAGGGACCGTTTCTCGGCTTCAGAACTGGCAAGGCGTCCCCTCGACTCAGCTTTTTAAAGGTGCCCACAGAGAGACCGGGCACTAAGCTAGGGACCATTTACCACTCAGAGCTGGGGAAAGAGCATCTCGTCCCACAGAGACTATATAATCACCCTGAAGTTTTCTCATTCTAAAAAGAACTTGCTTCGATTCAAATTAGCGAACTAGATTGGAAAGACTGAGTCTCCAAGTGTTTTTCTAAGGTCCATGATACGCGCTGCTTTCTGCTAATGCAGACAGCTTTGGTTCATGCGCAAATTCACTTAAATGTCAGTATTTTCCAACGGAAGGGACATTTTATCTTCCTTCTTTTTGGTTTTTACGTTGTATATTTTTTACTTCTGAAACGGTTTCGCTGGAGTTTTTTAGACAGCACAAAATCACAGCAAAATGTCTTATTAAATGTCACGATTGTCATCGAATCAGACTTCCTGGTTAGTCTGAAGGAAAGATTTCTCCAGAGTGAAACAAATCAGAGACATCTTTGCCTGACGGATAGCCTCCCTATTGCTATAACATTCCAGAATTTGTTCCCAACATCACATCTACGTTGTAGTTATTTAAGTCCATTCTACTTCAGCACAGTATTATATAATGTGCTTCTGTTATAGCACTTAGTGGAGAGGGTATTTATAAAATGGAAGTTGCCCAGTTCTACCTACATGCAAATTAGTTCCCAGTTATTAAGTAAGAGTTCTCCAAGCAATTAACATTCAAACTCATCACTCCTTAGGGTAGCAAAACAAAGAATATCAAAATATCATGATCCCATTCTTCTGAGAAGGCAGACACACTCTAACTCCTACATAGAGATTTACAGCACCTAAGGTGGCACCTTTCATATATAGAATCCACAGCACCTATTACCCATCTGGAAAGACTTCAGCTGACAAAATATATTATGCTATATCTCTGGTTAACTCTGTCAACAAATGCTTACTGGGCATCACGAGCTGTTTGGCCATAAAAAAACTGGGCCATTAAAATACTCAGTGAAAAAGAGAGAAGCAGGGTGGGGCCTGGTTAGTCCTTGGATGGGAGACCACCTAGGAAGACCAGGTGCTGTAGGCGTAAAAAATAAGGGATCGTAAGCTGACAAGGCCCTTGCAATCTGTGAGGTCAACCAAGGGTTGTCTCGCCTGAATTTCAGAAAAAGAAAAAAAGAGAGTGGTCCGGATGACCACTGTTGTCACCAGAGTCTCACGGCCTGAGGACGGGGCCGCCAGCCCACGGAGTGCTTCTGCCGCCCTACGCCCTACGTGTCGGAAAGTTGGCTTTGTGCAGAAGAAGTAAGCGAGCAGATGAAGAAAATTATCCAGTAAGTACAGAGGGGTTGATTGAGTCAGTATGCTAGGATGGCCAAAGAATATTGTCATTCTGAACCCTAGCATCGTGATCAGGTTGGTATGGGGATAGGGACACCGATTCACTGTACAAGCAGAAGAAAGAAGGGGAGCAGGGAGCCATACGCGGAGACACCGTTTAAGCACACGGGAACCTCAATTATTAGAATGTGGTTCGCTGGCCATGAAAGCAGTAAACAGCGGCCCCGCTCCGAATACGTGGAAGTCAAACAACGGATTATGGGATAGTCCTCTCTCCGGCCAACGCTGCTGCCAGCGTGTCCCCCGGCCAGGGGACGATGGCGGAGAAGGGCGGGGAAGCCACAAACAAGCGCAGCTCTCGTATTACACAGCAGCAGTGTTAACACCAGCTCCCCCAGCCGCGCAAGGACACTCAAGGACACGCGACGTCGACAACCTGAAGCCCGAGGGTCCGGGGCCGGGGCGGTGGGGGGCGGCTGCGGGGCGCCGGCAGCCAGCTCCTGCCGCCTCTGCTGCTCGGCCTTCTTGAGCCTCAGCTGCTGCAGGCGCTTACGGAGCAAAGCTATCTCGGGCCCCCTCAAAAACTCTGGCACAGACAGGGAAAGAGGGGTGGAGAGAGAGTGATAAGGGGACAATGGTAAGAATGTGGTTACACATTTGATCACACAAGACAACAGTAAGAACACGAGTCTAGAAGAGAGAAGGATATAAATTAAACAAGTCTCGTAGAGGAATACAAAAATCAAATCACCCATAACAAAAGAAATGACTGGTCATTAAATTAAGAGAGAAACTACATGCTCTTATGCAAACAAATGCTTCCGTTGAACTTGATGAATTAGACACATGCACTCCTCTGAGAATACTGAAGTAATTAAACAGAATAAAAAGCCTTCAGAAGCAAAACATTTAAATGAACATTCCTTTCCTCACTAATTTAAACAAAATGATACTGAGAAATGAAAAACTGAAAAAATACCCGTCATCTAATCTACACACACTTTACTACTTTTAATCAAATAGTAATTTTAAAATTCAATTATAATGATGAGTTATGCCTTTGGAAACAATTCTTGAAATTTACGAATGGAGAGCTCTTTAAATAAAAGTTACATATTTTTCAGGTAGAATTGTCGTTTACTTTGTCCTTTTGAATGCTCGAATATATGTACAGATTTAATATTTTCTTAAACTCTACCCGAAGCAGCGGGGAACATAAAAAGTAGAACTATAACATTTTTCTACAGAAGATAGAAATTCTGCAGAGATGCTTATTGAGTGCCTACTATGCACGGAGCACCATTTTAGGCTCCAGAGATGAACAAAGTAGTGAACAAAACAGTGTCCACCAGGGTGGAGTTGACATTCGGAGGCAGACGCCGGCGAACGCACACACGTATGTGATGCACATGCATGTATGTGTCTGCGTGTGTCAGGTAACTGCGGTGAAGTAGAGTGGGCAGGGTAAGGGAGGGGGACAGACGTAGCGGGGGAGGCGTCATTTTGTGGAAGGTCATCAGGGAAGGCTTCCCCCACAAGATGATTTTTGAACAGACCTCAAGTTCAAGGCGGCCAAGTGCACACCCGCTGGGAGGCAGAAGGGCGGGCTGTGGGTGTGGGCCGCGAAGGGTCTGCTTTGATACAAGGCACTGTTCTCGTCTCCCCAGAAGCTTTTCTCCAGAGCTCAGCTCGGCTATAACGGTTCTGAACAGACCTAAGTAAACTTTAGGTCCGAGCAGTTATTTGTAAATAAGCAGACGTCGACACTTCAGAGAAGTGACCGTATGATATCACCATAATATCCCATGGCACCTTCACAATCCTGGCGGTCTGAGTGGCCCTTTTCGTGAGAAACAGGGTCCTTCAGGCGACTCGCTTCCCAAGGTGAGCCCCCAAAACGGAATTCCGCATGCACAGATACCCCCTTCATTCCCAAAAGACCACCTCCTCGAATCACATTCTCGGATTTTGGTTAAAAGGAAACCAGAGGGAGAAAAAGCTGTCACCTGCTGGAATGACAGCCTCATCTAACACCCTCTCGTCACCACGGGGAAAACCACAAATAACGCATGAGACGAAGACACGTCCAGGCTTAGTTTAGAACAACTGGTCGAGACGTGTGACAGGAGCTGCCGGGACAGCACTTCTAAACTCTTTGTCAATAACATCGGGAAGATTTCATTGTAACCTACATCGTTTCAGTTCGCGGTCACGCGCTTCTGCGTTTTAACCAGATGACCCTAGAACCACAGTCTTTCGTTACATATTTAAGAAAAGACCATGTATAAGAATCAAAACATCTGATTCAATTCTGGGTTATGTGTGCAGGATATGGTTCCAAATGGTCTGACGACATGAGTCAAGACAACATTCAAGGATGCAAAGGGTGAAGGAGTCAAAATACCAGAAAGGTCCACCTGCTACTTCAGATCCCACTGGTATGCGTCTGGCCTCCTCGTTCGGCCACAAAACCCGAAGTCGCCTCGGTGACCCGCGGGCTACGCTGTCCTTCAGGTACTGCGTTCCTCACGTTCACCTCCCTCGTGGCTTCCTTCTATCTTTTCTCCTACGTGTACTTGTTTGTCCTAATTTCATCATTTACAAAAAGTGATTTTTGAAAAGTATTTCTGTAAGTCACCTTAAAATATTTTTGAACAAAGTAGGAAGAAACGTGTACTCAGTCTTCTATGATCTGGATAGCCAAGGGCGAACGATGAACCTGAACTTGATGAGCGGCTGGCTACCCATTCATGACCTTCTCCCTAGATAACGTCGCATAAGGGGGGCTTATGGGAAACATCCGGAATGAATGAAGTGGGGTGAAACTATAAAAACTAAAATACAGCTAAATGCACCCTACGTAGCTTATATTCTTGCTTAGAGATAATGGTCTTAACTGTATCTTCAGAGGTAGTGACTATTTTGGGGAGAAAAAAAGGCTTACGTGGGATAAGAAAAATAATGCCTCTGTCTTGATGAGCATACTCTAGACAGAGAAAACAAGTCAGTCAGACGTGAACAAAATAATCACAAAAATATACAAGTACCTGTTAAGAAATAAACGAGGCTACATAAAAGAAAAAGGCTTTAAGGAGAGCAGGAGAAGAAGGATCGCGTGAGGACGGGTGTGAAAGCCCTCCCTGGTGACCTAGCAGCTGAGACCCAGGAAAGGAGGCGTCGGGCACAGAGAGGGGCCCGCACAGAGGCCCGGGGTCCGAGAGACGAAGGGGAGCGTGGCATGCAGGAGGTGGCGAGGGAGAGTGGCACAGTTGGAGCGTGCTGGCACGGCGACGTCGGGGATGTCGGGGACATCGGGGCCCAAGGGCTGGCATGACACGTGGCTGGGGGCTGGGGCCAGGCCACAGCGTGGAGCGTGGCTTCCCTTTCCCTTAGCAGTTGTGGTTCCAGATGCAATTAGAAGTCTCGGAGGGGTTTTAAAGAGCAAAGTGGCAGGACCCGGTTTAAGATTTTTTCAATACTGTAAAACACGGGGCTGCTGCCCGGAGAATACACGGAGCGGGAGGTATAACGGGACACTGATCAGCGGACCAGAAGGACAGCAAGTCGGAGCGCAGCAGCAGCGGGGCCGGCCCACGGACGGGGCCTGGCACGTGAGGGGAAGCGGAGACTCGGGACCACGCACAGGCTGTAGCACGAGCGCACGGGCAGTGGCCGAGGAGCTTCAAGCTCTACGATGACCAGGACGGAAGAGATGAGGAGACGGGACGGCCAGGCGGCCAGGTGACGGTTGCGTGTGGCCAGGTTAAACTGAGGAGAGGTCCACAGAGCCACATGGTCACTCGCAGACAGAGTGCATATGGAGAGGAGAGTGGGCTATGGGTTCTATCTGCTAAAATACCCAGAGGTGACCAGAACGAGAAACACCGACGGCGGTCACCGACAGCCAGCTGGAGGTGGCAGGTGGCACTCATGGGCAAAGCGGCCGAGATGCCGAGAAGGGAAAGCACCTGAAGAAAGAAGTGACGGCGTCAAACGCACTGGGGGACACCAGCAGAGGCGTCTACTTTAAGTCTGGCAACATGGGAGTCGCTGGAGCCTGACGCCACGTTCCAGTGGGAAGGGGACCGCGAGGCAGAATGGCACTGGGGCACGGCTGAGGCCGGAAGGGACGGGTCAGGACG
Source organism: Macroglossus sobrinus (assembly GCA_004027375.1). Classification (NCBI taxonomy): domain Eukaryota; kingdom Metazoa; phylum Chordata; class Mammalia; order Chiroptera; family Pteropodidae; genus Macroglossus; species Macroglossus sobrinus. Next base: position 49,415 of record PVKZ01004189.1, on the reverse strand, counting down.
GGGAGCAGAGCCCCTGGGAAGCCGGGGAGGGACGGGGAGGGCGCTGGCCGGCCTGGGACAGGAGCAGACACACGTCTTCCCCAAGCGCGTCGGCTCCGTCACAGACGACGGGTGCGCGGGTGCCGGGAAGATGGGACGTTGAAAGCACAGCAGTCGGTGCCGTTCCGTGCCCACTGTGAACAAGAGGTTGTCGTAAGACCGGGGGCTGGGACGCGTGAAAAGGGTGTGACACAGACGTTTCGCCTCGCGGCTGAGTGACAGTGGTGGAACACGGCTCTGACGCCGTGTCCGGGCCCGTTGAGGTCTGCGGCCGTGGCCCCCTTCACCCACTCACGACTCAGCGCAGACCGGGAGAGGCGAACAATGAGGTTCAACCAGAGATGGGGCTTCACGTTCCCAGCGTCCTTTCCTGTCCCCCCAGCGGACGTGACGAAGGAGATGCAAGGGGTGCGAAGGAAAGGCAGGAGCGTGTACGTGAAGAGGCGTCCACAGCAAGGCGGGGACAGAAACCAAGGCTCGAATGAAGGACACCGCCACCCGCTGCAGGGACAGTCCCAGCATCACAAACCCTCCGGGCGCAGACGTGCGCAAGGGACTGGGAAGCAACACCTTGAGTCCCTCTTAAGATGCCGGGCTCTGGGAAAATGCAAGGCCTGTCGTCAGAGCGATCACAAACATAACCTTTATGTCACCTCGCTCTCCTCAAGAGCAATACGATCGTAGTGACGTGGAACTATCCCATGTGATCAAAACGATCAAGTTGCTCTTAATGACCTACCAGCTAAAAATATTTCTGTTCTTTCCTTAAACAATCTAGAGGCTAAGGTGCCCAGTGCTGTTCAAGGACCACGTGCACGAGCATCGCAAACTTTTTTTTTTGTATTTCACTGGTTCAAACGACTACAGTATTTAATGCTTACATTACATGTGAAAGAGATGTAGCCATTTGAAATGTCCTATTAAAATGTGTTAAATACCTATAACAACAAAAATGAAACTCTAAACTAAGTAACCTACTCGGAATGGGTTAAAGAAACAAATGGAAAAAGTTAGGCTGCTTTGGAGATGTGGACATGAGCTCAGGAGGGTTCTGCTACGTCTCCCTGATGACATAATTTACTACATCTTTTAAGAACGTTTCCAAGGACGCTATCACTTCAAAAGTTCTCGTTTTTACCAACTGCACCTGCTTTGAAAAGTCATCTTTTAGCTGATTCTGTCCCAACCTCCCACAAGCTGAAAGGCTAACTACACACCAGCGTTTACCGTTACGTAATGGATTCTGGCTTCTATTCCCATAGAAACTGAGAATGAATTACCAAAAGCGGGACATACCGATAGAAGAGGGCTTTAAAACCGTATTTGGTGATCTAGTATCGGATTCCAGAGAAGCAAGAATAGAGTGACAGCTTGGCAGTTAAGCTGTTAGGAATTTTTTATAAGTCTTCGCTCAGGCCTGCCAGCTGTATCTGCTAATATTTTTGGTTATATGTCAAGTAAAATGCTTCCTGAGAAGAATGCGAAGGACAATATGAATAAATATCTTACTGGTTATTAGAATTACATGTACACGGTTAAAATGTCAAGTAAACTACACATTACCTGCTCAATATTACTGTTATAAATACAAGTACAGTCCATAGTTCAGGGGGGGGGGGAGTTGAACATGAGGAGTTATAATACCGGGGAAAATAGTACTTTAACAGAATTTGGGAGTTAATTTTTTTTCACTAATATCAAGTCCCAAGAAGAGAAAGATTTGTTAAAACAATTCTTTTTCCCATAAATATAAGAGCAATAATTCTTTTGATAAACTGCATGGTGTTGACAAGAGACCGTATCAAGTGTGCCACACAGAATGTATTAAAAGTGTTTCACGATTTGAAGAAAAATAATCAAAAGTATCAATACAATGGGACAATAATAATTAAGGATATATCTCACCATTATTTTAACACAGACTAGCAACTAAATACGTTTAGAGAGATATTTTGTCTAAAATGTCTATAGAAGTACTGGCTCCACGGAGCGCTTAAACTGCATCAGAACACTGTCTGCGGGAAGCTACATCCTGAAACCCGGTCTCGGGGACACGGAAGACCCCTGCTCCTCGTTAAAGCGCACGCGAGCCGGGCACACTAGACTCCCGGGCGCGGGCCACACGCCGCAGACTGCGTGCCATCGGGACTCAGCCTCTTAGCATCCCTCCGAGCGGCCCCGAGGACGCTCTTGGCTCACGACCCGCCGGGCGCCCCACACCCAGGTCACGAGCGGCATCCTCACCGGACTGATGGTGCGCGTGCTGGCCGGACGCCTCGGCCGACGGCCGGGGCTCGCTGTCTGCAGCGGACGGCGGCGGGGGCGGCGGGCTCTCCGCGGACGCCGCCGCGGGGCCCGCCGCGGGCTGCGGGAGCGGCTCGGCCGCGGCATCCACGTCCATGGCGGTCTCCGCTGCTTCCGAGTCGGTGCCCGGCGGGACTCCGGGGAGGGGCGCGGCTCCTGGCGGACTCGTCCCACCTTCAAAGAGTCCATGGGAACGCAAGTTCAAACACCAGCTGCCTTCCGGACCCGCTCCCCGTGCGAGGGGTGTTCGGGAAATACAGGTGCACTGAGTGTGCACACGCACACGCACACGTGCGTGCATGCACAGGCACGCACACACACGCACGTGCACACACATGCACGCGTGCACATACACTCAGAGACATATAATATATATATATTATATATATGTAATTATATATATATATATATATTATATAATATATAATACAAGCGCCCACTGGTGGTTCAGTCCATTTGGCTGAGAGGTGGGGAAGATCCACCTACAGCGTTCTCCTTAAAATAATCTTTTCAGCAAAATGCTCAATGTGGCAGCTTCACTCAGACAAAGCTAAATAACAGCTTCTGCGATGCTGATGAGTTTAAAGATGACGTAATAAAAAAAGGTGACGAACTAGATGGGTAACAGGGTAATGGATTTATGTCGATACAGTTACACCCTACAACATCGCGCTCTTCGTACAATACCTGATCAAAGTTGTATTAGCAAGAGTGAAATGACAGAGAGGCCAGAACAGGATTAGGTCCCTGATTCCCACTGCACAGCAGTCATGCCTTGACCACTAAACTAACACAGCGCAGTTAGGGTTTTAAAAGGCCTGGATGTCTGCTATGCGCTACGCCAGGATTTCTGCTCTCCACAAAGGAGTAATTCATACCCAATAAACATTAAAATTGTCTGAGTTTGCTTCAAATTTAGACTTTATTAAAAATGGAGCAGACAAACCAAGTTCATGCCTTGCAAGACACAACTACCACAGAATCGTTTTTTAATCACCATGATTTTATTTCTTAGTTTAAATTTAAGTACAAATTTAATTACTCTTAAGCAAAGCCACAGTCCAGAAAGTTTTTTAAAAAGTTAACTGAATTGCAGGAGTTAGTAAGAAACATTGATGGGTGAAATTCAACAGAAACTTTTTCTTTGGGGATATAAAACATTTAGAAGTTAACTTTTATATGCCTCATTTTGGACAGAGCTAGGGAACTTGCCAAAACCCACAAAGCTGGAAAGTAGTAAACAAATATGATAACAGGTCAGCTAACTCCAGAAACCGTAATTGATAAGCAATTAAAAGGAATTAAATAAGCAATTAAAAGGAATTAAATGGAAAAACTTCAAACACATGCAACTTGTTTATCTACAGAGTTTTATATATTCCTACTCGCAGAGTGTATACGAAAAGGACTTTAAATGAGAAATATCGGATGCTCTTACTTTAAGAAATGCAAAAAATAAGGGCCAGAACTAGTGGACCCTGAAGAGACATATTACGGCCAATACCCTTTATCCTACACTGCGTCACATGACAGACAGACCCTTACTGTAGCTATAAAACACGGCATCGACTAGACGATAGAAATAAACCCACTTCAATACATAGTTTTGACAGCTTTCTGATGACTTGACTTAGCAAGAAACCTTACCTCTGGGTCGCGACCTCCCCCGTCCTCTGTTGCTCTGTGCGACCTCGCTCGCTTCTTCAAACCACCTGGAGAGCATGTCCGACATCCTCTGCATCAAGGACACGTTGGGACTTTGCTCTCCTGCGGCGACACAGGTCTTATCAGTGAGCTTAATGAGAGTCGGAATCTCTCATGAACGCGAAAACCTAGATTCGAGGGTCTTAAGAATGAAAGCCATTTAAAAAAATCAAATGTCTAGAAATTGACCAGAGCTGTCATCCCAGCTCATAGCAGACGTTTAAACGAGTGACTCCCCATCTGGACTGTGAGCTCCCCAGGACTCACGTCTCCTACATCCTGGCTCATTCTTGGGTCCCGGGGCACCTCCCGCCACTACCCCAAGCCACATCTGGAGTTCCAAGAGCGCACAGCTGGAGGGGGCCGGGTATTGTCCGCTGAGCAGATTAAAAGAGAGGTTTGCCCTCTCCAAGTTCTTAAACTGAATGTTTTGTCATCGTTTACTGAAAGCAGATTCCACATATCTGAAATTAACTGAAACCAGAAAGTGATTTTTCTCTTCCCTCCTCCTTTGTCCTCCTTCAAATACGTGAGTTTTCCCTTAAGAGTATTTTCGAATTAAGTATGACATCAAATTAAACTGTGACAGTTCTATTCTACAATTATATAATTAAAGATCATTTGTTCTTGAACTTTCTGTGAAAACATAATTTATTTTATACTCAGTTGCCTTTATATGTGTAGCTTTATATTTAAATACAGGTTGCAAAATAATACCAAGGATGATATAATGGGAAATATGCTTTTGATCTTAAAAGATTTCAGAAGCCATTAGAATCAGATTTTGGCTACAGACTCATTTATTAAAACACACACGGATTAATTCTATTTTAAAGTGTGCCATCTTAAAGCTCCCAAGGTAGTTTCTAATGCTTCTCAAGAAAGCTGACAGAAGGAAAAAAAAATGCATGTGCTGTTATAAAACTCTCCAGTTGGAAGATGAGAGTTTTCATTCTATTTATAGCCAATAGAAAGGCAAAAACTCAGAAGTTCGATAAGGCCCCGTGTTTTACGGGGCGGTGAGCTTCTTACACTCCCAGTGGGGATGTAAAGCAGTGCTTTTTTGGGGGGCGGGGGGTAATTTGATCACATCACAGGTAAAATGCACCCGTCCAGTGGCCCAGCCGTTACACCCGTGGACATCCATCTTCACATACACTTGCAGGAGTGTGCTAAGATAGACGTATGAGGATGTTTACTGCAGCATCAGTCATACCAGTGAAAACACTGAAAACAAAGCAAACATTCACTTTTCAATGCCACGGTAAGAAAGGAAAGCTGACCAAAGCATAGTTACCGTCTCGTTCCCGCTCACTCTCGGGCCTCGCTCGGGGTCCCGTGTCCGACCAGTCACCACGAAGTCGCAGGCGCTTCACTGGCGGCTGCCGTAACTAAAAGGTGAGGAGAAAATGCACTTTCAGTCTGACAGAGTCCTTCCAGCAGCCTGCTTCCTCTACAGCGGACGCAAATGAGGCGCGAGGTCAAACCACCAAAGATGCTGAAGCAGCAGCTCACAGAGAAGCCAGCTTGCCTGCCCGAGCAAGCAAGAAGGAGATGAGACGGGCCCCCACGGAGAAGACAAAGGAGGGCAGTGGGAGCACGAGCCCAGATGATTTAGGTTCCTGCCGCCACGTCAAGGACCTCCATGGGGCCCTGAGTGAACTGGGGAGCCACGTGGCTGCTGGGTGGCTGCTGGGTGGCTACAGGACTGTGGGGGGAGGCGGAGGGCGGTCAGGGAGCCACCGCCATGGTCCGGGAGGGATGCTGACGCCTTTGATGAGGGGGCCCGTGGTAGTGGTGGGTGGGACCGCAGATGGGGATATGTATTTTGGGGATGAGCTACGGGAGCCAGAGAAGAGATGGTACCCGACAAAGCACTCTGGTAATAAGGTGAGGCAAGTGGAAAATTTCAAAGGGAAAAATGAAAGACATTATTAGAGGACACGAAATTGAACGAGGTCTCTACAAATCAGGAAAAGAGAACGGAAACACAATTTTAAAATCTTATATTAAAATTTAGTCATACTTTAAAACCCTGCTCAAGCTTGTTTTAGGTTCCCAAATTCGATTTTTCTCTCCTTCGGTCTACTTATATAGAACATAATTCTTATGTGTAATTCTATCACTTTTAAGTTTCACATATTTATTTATATCTCTACTACCACTACACTGTCAATGCCTGAGTGTGAGGCCATGTCTTTGTCACAATCATCCTTGATTTTCTAAAGTTTAGTACAAGACTTAGTGCATAGCAGGCACCCAAAAAATATTTGATGAGTTGAGATAAGTTTTTGTCTGAACATTACTGTTCAGGATTTAGCATAAAACACCAAAAGAAAAGATAGTGGGAATAAGAGGGAGACATAATTAATTCCTCTTCTAGATACACCTCTGGATTATTTGGTTTATTCTAATAAGTTTATTATAATAAAATTTTAATATATTTAAAATAATGATTTTTATAATTTTAATCTATTTTTAAAATCACTTTTCTTATTTTAGTTAATTCAGCAAAGGATACTAAGAAAAACACATTCAGAAAAAAGCTAAAACCAACTGTTCATGACTCAGCCTCATTCACCGATTATATAAACATCTTTTGGCTAAGTAGTCTATGCTACAAAAGCTAGCTGGCCCACTTAAAATGTCTCTGCATTTCTAACTTGCATTATGTAACCGTCACAAAGTTTGACTACGACTTTATCGAAGCATGTATTTCGAGAGGAATTAACAGCAACAACGACAAGCAGCTTTCGTGTTTTTGCCTCAGCTCTCCTGAGCTCGTATCTTTAGCATCTTTTCTGTCAGTTTCCTGATTCACTTAAATACACTGCCACGTTTCAAATCCCAGCATATAAAGTGATGCTGGTCTTTTTCTTCCCATTGCATAGCCCTCGAAACCTACGATTTTAAGAACTGAATGTTGTTGAGCATCTCATAGGAATTACAAAATCGGGGCTGTTCTTTAGCACCTTTAAAGGGAGTTCAGGAATAGGAGATGAGCCGATATGAAAAGTCACTGACAATGAATAAAAGGCAAGGGTTCATTTTGCAGGGCATTTCAAACGGCCTGATCCATGCAGGGCGTTATGAAATGAAAAACCCAAAGTGAAAAACGCATCACGGAAAGAAGCTAAACAGGGTAAAGCAAACGTTTTTCTACCGCTGTGGACTATCAAGGCTGTACCATTTCTGGTTTTGCCTTTTATAAATAAGAAATGAGTAAGCCGCTTCCGTGTGTGCGTGCGTGTGTGTGTGCGTGCGTGCTTTAACGTACCCTGGTCTCCCTCCCTCATCCTCCCTCATCCGTCCTCTCTGAGACGTCCTCGGGGTGAGAGACACACGCTCGCCCTGGGCAAGAGACGCGGCTACAGGAGGGGAGGGGCTGCTGTCCACACAGGGACAGCGAAGGGTGACACTCCCACTGGTGCAGACGTCACATTACGTCTCCCGCAAGTGCGCACATCACATTTTTTATCATTTTAGTGGCCTTTTCTGCAACGGTAGAAGGGTCCATCTTTTTGCTGCTGTGCATCCCCAAAGTTAGAGAAACATTTTGCTATTAGATATTTTCTTTAAAGATATTCCACAATACTTTTTTCTAGCAGCTTCCCCATCATTATTTATGTATCAGCCCCCGTTCCTTCATGCACATTTCACGTCCTGGTTTTCTAGACCACAGATGCCTTGAAAATGAACTCTCTTTTTGGAAGCCTTTCCGGACCCGGAGTCACTGAATTCATGTTTTCCGGGCTGAACGGAGAACACGGTTTGGAGTGCACTCACCTCCTCTCTCCTCTCCTCCGCAGACGGAGCTCTCAGTTCTCGTGCTGTGTCGTCTTTTGGATCGAAGAGGTAGATGTAATCCGAAGAGTAGCTGACCAGGATCTCCTGCCCATCCTCGCTGTAACACAGCGATGTCACCCGGCAGGACTTGTTGTTAAGATGCGACGGGATAAAACGGGCGACCATCCCAGTGGTTCCTCGACCTGTGTAATTCCCTAAGTAAGAAAACAGGAAGTTGTTCAAAATGTATGTTTTTATGAAGAAAAATAGTTTAAAAATTCTTCATCTGAATTATGAGATACGTCATTTAATGTAGCTACGAAAATGCAAGCTATTGTATTCTATTTTCCAGAGTCTCTTTTTTCAGTGACCAGATTTTGTAACGAAATAAATAAGAATACGGTATAAAGAAAACATCTTTAGAAAAATTCATGATTGTCTGGAATTCCAGATTATATAAATGTTTCCCTGGAAATAGATTGATTACATAATTTATTATTATAGTCACACCAAATCACCTTCCAAGAATTCTCCCCAAATTAAAATAATTGTATAATATGAAGAGGAAAGCTGATATTTATTCGTATACTAGATAAAGTGGTACCGTTTCTTTCTAAAGCGAATTATTTTTTACTTCATGTTTCTAAAAGATTCTGACTGTCGTGAAATGTTCCTCTTACAAAATAAGAGTCGGGATACTATTCCCACTTTAATTTACTTTGGGGAGCCATCGACGCACTACAGCAGGGAGGGGTGCTAAGGGTGGGGGAGCCCAGGACGCTCGATTCTAGGAGTCCGCCAAGCCGCACGATGAGATGGAGCCCTGCACAGAACGCCAGCTGCCTCCCATCTGTGGAGAAACGGTAATTAAGCCCACAATTGCATGGGATATTGCTACCGCTGGCCTTGCATGGGCATCTCCGAAGAGACAAGACCCCTCCATCACAGCTCAGCAAAGAACAGCCCATCTGTCCCCCACTCCGAGAGCCTGTGCCCGTTTCTGATGGACATGCACTGAAAACGAGGTGGACACTATCTCAGTTTCTGGGCAAGTTTGCTTTTATTTTTAATAACAGTTAATCCAAGGAATACATATAAATGTGCATGTGCGTGTGGCGTTTGGGGCGCGTGTGTGGGCGTGTGGGCGTGTGTGTGTGTGCGCGCGCGCGCGCCTGGCCTTCAATGCCAATGCAAGCTGACTCTGAACTGGGAATTTCGGAAGCGGGTGGATCCCACGTGGATGGGGAGAGGCTGAGGACAGGAGCTGAAGGTGGACTCAGAGTCGATCCCCGCAGCCTCGCTGACGGCCCTTGAACCTGGCTGAGCGTAGACACGGCTGCACATCAGCACATACCCGAGTCACTGTTCTTTCCTAACGCTTCCCTCCACCACGCCGACTGTCATCCTCTCAATTAAAAATGCGGCACGGAGAAGGGGGAGCCTCCCCAGAGTCACGTCCACCCAGGACCTCAGAATGTCCCCTTATCTGGGAACCGGTCTTTGCGGATGCGATTAGTAAATGAGGTCGCCCTGGCTGCGGGTGGCCCTGGGTCCATCAGCACGGACGCCCGCACCGGGAATGCGGACATGACACGCAGGGGAGAACGGCAGGTACGCACGGGAGCAGAGACCGGAGTGACTCGCTGGAAAGCCAAGGGATGCCAGTGGCCGCCGGGAGGCAGCGGGGAGCCCCCAGGTGACCGACCCTGCAGCACCTGGACTGCACGTGTGCTGCCCGCGAGAGGACGCGTTTGCTGCTTGAAGCCACGCAGGCCACAGTAACTTGCTACGCCAGCCCCAGGGACCACAGACGGCTGGCCCTCCGTGCCTGCGGGCTTCGGATGCGCAGTCAGCCACCCACGGGAGGAGAAGCGCACTGGGAGGCCGCGGGGTGCCCTGAGGGCCGTGTCACGAGGGCCCTGAGCAGCCTCGGGTCCCGGCAGCCTCGGGGGTCCTGGACCCGGGCCCTGCACCTGCCGAGGGACGACTCCACATCACGCGTTACGATTTTTTAAAGGGACAGACTGCCAAAGTATCACCCAGATGGAGTCACGAGAACTTGGCGACATGCTACTTTCACCATACCCGTTATTTACGCATCTCCCGCTGACGGACTGTATGACAGACTAATGGAAATGTGAAACGGCGAACGCCCTAAAAGGGGCACTCTCCGAGCGGACAGCCTCTCCCATGCCCCCTGCGACGCCGCCTTTACCCGTGGCTCTGGTGCCCAGCATCCTGCGGTCGTAGATCCGCACGGAGCTGTCGGAGCAGCCCACGGCCAGGTGGTACGGGACCGGCGGGCAGATGGCCACCGACGTGGCGGCGCGGCGGCAGTTAATCAAAATGTCCTGCGGAAGACAACAGCGCGTCAGCTGCACGGAGCTTCCCAGCAGGGACGATGCCGTGTCTACGGCACTGTCCCTTCCGTTAGGAGAAACCACAGCCTTCACTCCTTCTAATCTCTATTTTTTCCTTCTCTGTTTCAATATAAAAAATAATCTCCCCGCTCCCCCCAAAGGATGCTAACAGTAGCAGTCGCTTTCCTTAGCAAGCACTCAACCTGATCACTAGAAATTTTTTTGGGGAGGGTGGGTAACTTTCAGTAAAAATATACCTAGCGAGACTTTATTTTATTTAGTACTTCAAAATGATCTGAGAAGAAAACTACTGTCTCGAAATAACATTTGGGGTTGTCTAGGGTCAGGGATTTCTCAGGCCCTTTTTCAAGTTTAAAATAGCATCTAAAATACAAAATTGATAGTGAAACACTTATCGTTAGAGAGTGAACTAAATCGGAATGAACATGTACAAAGAATGGTATCATTATTTTTTTAAAGGTCAGAGTAAAAACAAAAAGAAGGCAGTAGTCTACTCCATCACTGCTAGTGGTAAGCCCGAATTAGCTCTATAAGTGAACGGGATATAGTGATAAATGCTTCAAATCTTTATAATGACAGAGCATATATGAACAATTATATACATTTCCATTAACATATTTGAGAAGTACAATTAAAATACAAGTTCTCTAAATTTACTATTAGCATTTTAATTTAGATTTGTTGACTATAAAATATGTTTTTTGAAGATTTTAGGGAAACAAAATGTTTTAATTTACCCATACTCTCATAACCCAGAGATAACTCACTGTCCAGTTTCAAGTATAACCTTAACACGTTTGCAGAATTTGTACAAAAACGTGACTCTTACGTCTTTGCAATCTTCCTTTGTGCAGCTAGTTTTGATGCGTGTGTCGAACCACCTCACGGTCCCATCTTCACCACAAGAGAGGAAAGTGTACGGGTCATTGGGCACCGTCATAATCTAAAGAAGAAATCAGAGGTCCAGCCAATGTCACTGCACATTTAAACAGACGGCTTTGAAAGCCATAAAATGCTGAAAGCAGAAGCAACTAAGAACCATGTAAGTATTTATGACTTTCTCACACCACGATTCAAAACAGTACAGGACACACAGAAATATGCAAAGAGCAATGGTTGAATTAAGATGACTCATTACTTCGAGGTTTGAAATGAATGGACCTGCAGATATAAAGTTCTTTAAGATTTTAAACTTCTAACAACTTGGACAAGAAAAATTCCTCCCCCCCACCCCAGGAAACTTGTTTAAGCTCCTCAAAGCCTAATTTTTGTTTTCGGGATGTGAAGTTGCACTTGTATTATAAATACGTTATAAAATGTTTTCTGATGATGTTAAGGAGAACTGTAAGATGCTGGATTGATGTAAGCATTTACGATGACCTCTCAGAAAAGCATTGAAGAGGACCGCTCACAGCCAACTCTAGTCAATGGTGAAAAACTTCACCTCCTTGAAGGTCAAGAGCAAGGCAGAGACGCCCATTCTCATCAGTCCTGTCCAATATGGTTCTAGCGCGAGCAACCAGGCAAGAAAAAAATAAAAGGCATCAAAATTGAAAAAGAATACGTAAAATTATCTCAATTGAAGATGACATGATCTTATATGTAGAAAACTCAAGATTCCACACATACAAAAACCCATTCGAACTAATAAATGAATACGGCAATGCTGCAGGTTCCAAAATCAACATAAAAATCACCTGTGTTTCTACATGCTAACAAGGAAGGGAATTAAGAAAACAACCTCATTTCAGTAGTATCAAAAAGAGTAAAACACCATTGAATAAATTTATTCCTTGAGGTGAAAGACTTGTACACAAGCAAAACATTTCTCGAAAAACTAAAGAAGATACAAACAAACGAAAAGACATCCTGTGTTCACAGACTGGAAGACTTAATATTGTTAAAATGTCCAGACTACCCAAGGCGATCTAGATATAATGCAATTCTGCAATTTCTATCAAAATCCCAATGGACTCAGTTATGGGGGGGGGGGGAACATTTTAAAATTCATTTGGAATCTCAAAGGACGCAAAATAGCCAAAACGAGGTGGAGAAGGAAGAACAAAGCTGAGGCCTCACACTTGCTGATTTCGAAGCATCTTACAAAACAAAGGCGTTTACTACATTGTGGTACAGGCGTAAAGACAGACATGCAGACTGACAGAACGGCGGAGACTTTATGCAAGACGGTGAGGAAGTGTTTAAGAGGTTACAGCCCAGCAGAGACTTCTGAAATACAGTGACAGACGCTTCTTTAAAGGCTGACATCTGTTTGCTGAGAGTATGGCTGCTCCAGCAGTTACAAGCCCTATTCCCAGAGCTCACATCTTATTTCTTAACTTTATCTGCGAGCTCATCCAGATCCATTTCCTCACATTTCTCTGCCTACATGTGCATGAATGTGTGTATACACAATATACACACGTGTATGAACATACGTCTGCTCACACGTACACGCGCACAAAAGCATAGCCACATTATTATATGTTATACACAATCACGACGATACTGTACCTCGTAGGTAGTTCCATAATGGCATGTAAATTGGCACTGTCTGTTGGTTTCCGCGTCCTGCTCAACATTGGTATAAAATATCACTCCGTCTCCAGAGCAGGACACAATCTGCTTATCATTGGTGCACGGCAAGAACTTTGCACTAAATATGTTTGCTCGGTGCCCTGAACGAATCGTTGTCAAAACCTAAAGCACACAGAGAGAGCAGTTATTGGCCATTTATTATTTCCTAGAGAGAAACGACCATATTTAATATAATCATAGCCAGGAATAAATTCTCACGAACGTTCTCATCTCAACGAAAAATTATCATTTGATTCCAAAGTATTATAATTAGAAAAAAGTCAGGATCACACATTTTTTTTTTTCCCTTCTGAGATGTGAAGAAGGTTGAGTGTTACTTTGGATTGATAATTCCTTACTATCAAGGCAGCTGTTTATTACTTTGGGGACAGTTTAAAAAGTATTTAATCAAGCATTTTCCAGTGGGATGATTGGTCCAAGTAAACTAGCCTATAATTTTTGGAAAATGAAATTTCTTTTTTTTATACAGTTAAGATCTACAGTACACATCATTAAGATATGATACCACTAATAAGAACACCTCTATATGTAATCAGTGTTTTGAAACTTTTATTTGCAATAAACTAATCTCATGAACTCTCAGGATCTAAAAATAGAGTGAAATTGTAACAACAGAACTGACTCAAGATCAAAAAACAATTTTCGTATGTAATAAATCATCAGGTTTTTAAAAAAATATTCTTATGTAATACCAAATTTCAAACTACTAAAATCCCTACATAGAAAAGATAAGGTCTTGTTAGACTAATAATCTTTAAAAGTATTTTCTGAATAACCATTTCTCAAACTGGAAATGAGAAAGAGCAATCACTTTCCAAACACATATAATCTATTGAGAAACACATATGAAAGCAAATGTCATTTTAAAAAATTAGCAAATAAAGGAGAAATACAATCTTTTAAAATTATGCCACTGGGCTTTTTTACAAACAAATTGAAATCAGGGATTTGGAAAGATATTTGTACACTTATATCCATAGCAACGTTACACGTTACTCACAATAGTGTCAAAGCAGAAGTAACCCCCGTGTCCACTGAGAGATGAATACATAAAGCGTGGCATAGACACACAACGGAATTCTACTCAGCTTCTAAAGAGATGGAAGTCCTGACACATACTACAATAAGGATGAGCCTTGAGGACATTATGTTAAGTGAAATTAGCCAGTCACCAGGACAGAAACTGTATCAACACTTATATGATGTTCATCAACACGGGACTCATGGCCGACAGCACTAGAGTGGACAAATTCGGGGACAGAGAGTGGGATGGTGTGGCCCGGGGCTGCCGGAGGGGAGATCGGGGCTCTGTTTCATGGGGACAGAGCCCCAGCTCTGCGGGATGAAGACAGCTCTGTGCTCGGACCGGGGTGGCAGTGGCACAGCAAGGTGAACCTACGTAACGTCACTGCACTGAATTCCTGAAAGAGGTGAAGATGGTTCATTTTACATTATGTGTATTTTGCTACTATTTTTTTAAAAAGAGCAAAGTTCTGCATCTTTAAAAAAATTTCACTGGTACCGAGATGAGGACTTTGTATATTATTAGCATTAAAATTCTGATAATGATGATCAAAAAGCATTCCACACATGCGTAATTTCAGGAAATTTCTCTACTGGGGGGGACAAAAAGGTTGTCCTGGTACTTACAGACCTAAGAGAAGTAGGATTTGAAAGCTATCTTTCAAAGTAAAGCTATCTCTGAAATAAAATTATGACCTGCCTTTTAATAAAAGACAGGCTCGATATAAACCTATTTTAGGCTGAAGGACCACAAACATTTATTTAAATACCTTAAAAATAAGAAAAACAGGAAGCATCTGTCCTGGAAGATGGTTAATATTAAATGAGGCTGCCCCATCTACCATGTTCTCGCTGATGTAAAAATGGCTGCATGCTGCTTCTGAATACGAAGTCGGAGGGAGCTGATCAAAACCAGAACACGGCCCTGACTACCGCGGGGACCGCCACCCCAGCGCACGGAACTGAGTGTCACACAGCACGTCACCAGAACCCCGCCCGTCTGCAGACCGATAAAATTCAGTTTCTGAAACTGCCTGCTGACGATTAGATTCTGTGAGCATAAAAGAAAAAAAAATCCCATCATCTTTTTCCTCCCCAAAGAATGGTTCATCGAGACGTCACTTTGGGCAATGTTACCCACTTAGATAAAATGAAGCAGGCCTACATATTCTAGAGTCAAAGGCTGGATGACAGCTAATGTTTTCCTAAGGAAACTGGGACCTGCCAGGAATAAATTTCAGATCACGTAACAAACTTTAGCAAAATAAAAATATTCTATAACAAATGCCCCTTCCACGATTATTTACAATTTCTTGATTTCTCGTTTCTTAATTTTTCTCTCTCATTACAGATTCTTTAAACGACATACCTTTCTGCTGTAAGGATTACTAATTACTAACTTGGTATCATCTGAGCCAGACAGAATATACTCTCCAGTCTCATTCCAACAGATTGTATTAACCTAAAAAGAAAGCAAAATAGAAAATTAAGCAAACTGAACATAAAAACAAGTATGCCATTTTTCACATAACCAATAGTTCAAAATTTACATCACCAATGAAGCTGTCTATGGAAATAGTATTTACCAGTTTACTGAAAAAAACTGACTACCATTTAGCAAACACAACGTGCTGAGAATTTCCAATGAAACGTCTTTCTTAAGTTTTATTAAAGTTTATTTTAATGACATCGTTTTATATCCAGTGACATAGGACCAGGTCACCTGAAGAGGAGTTAGGGAAACGCATTACGAAGCTACAGTCAGCAAGGACACTTGGTGCTCTCGTGATCGGACACGAGCATCAACGGAATGAAGCTGAGCTGAGAGTCCAGGAATGAACCCTTCCATTTATGGGTAAGCGACTGGTGACAACGGGTCCGAGACCATTCAATGAAGAAAGAATGGTCTTTTCAACGGATGCCTGAATATACACAAACAAAAGAATGAACCTAGACCTGTATTTCACACCGTATGTAAAAATTAACTGAGAATGATCAACATCTAAATGTAAGAGTCAAACTATGAAGCTCTTAGAAGGTAACGTAGGTGTAAATCTTCATGAAAACTAAAACCGTGATGAAGTACTACTTCTCACCCATTAAGATAGCCATGATGCTTTAAATGAAAAGTGGGGGTGGGATGGAAGACGAAGAGCTGGGAGGATGCCAAGAGCCCAAGCCCTCCACGTCGCTGGCGGGGACGCAAACCAGGGCAGCTCTGGAAAAGTCTGGCAAAACCGCAAGACTGGAGCGGTCACCCTGTGACCCCACAATTCCACTAGACGTACACGCAAGGGAAGAGAAAGCATGCCACATGAAAACATGGACACGAAAGTCTCATTCTCCCTAACGCCAAGGGGAAGCGACCCAGGTATCCGTCAGCGGAGGCTGCGCCGTGGATGAACGTGCAAACGTAACGCTGAGGGGACAGAAGCCAGACTGCAAGGCCACCCGGCACATGATCCACTCCCACGACACACCCAGCAGAGGCGTCTATTTAGAGACCGAGAGTGGACCAGTGCCGGCCAGCAGCGAGGGAGAGAGGGAGTGCGCGTGGCTGATAAATGGCATGAACTTCCTTTTTTGGATGCTGCAGATATCCTGGAAGTGGATAATGGTGACAGCTGCACATCATGAATATCTTCACAAACCACTGAACTGCGCAGGGAAAATGGGTTAATTTTATGGTATGTAAACGGTATCTAAATTTTCAAAAAAGAATGAGACTTCTACTTTCAGTAAAGACAGAAGAACACGAGCCATCTGTACTTGAAAAACATCTCACATTATTTTTCTAAATTCAAAATTACTTTAATGTGTCAAGGCTTTATTCTCCCAATTTATGACAGTTAGTTGTGAGCTTGTCAGGGAGGATCGGGGCATTTCATCAAACATCTGAACGGTTTTTAAAGTCCTTCGTGGTTGAAAATTCACTATTACTTACACAGCCATCATGCACATTCAGGGTCGCTTCAAGTTTTAATCTTTGGATAAATTCTCTTCTTCCTGTTTCAAAAGAAAGAACGAACTACATCAATCCTACAATTTGTTGCTGAGAAAAATGGAACATTGAGGTTAAGCGCCGAGGATTTAGCACGGGGCAGGTTCAAGTTCTAATTGCAACTCTCCGTTTATACGCTGAGTGATATTGGGCAAATTGACCTCCTCCTTCGCCCTAGTTTCCTCGTTGGAGTCCCTGCGTACCTGGCTCTTACAAGGATTAAGTGATTCAAGGACAGAGAGGGCTTAGCACAGTGTCTGGACCACAGTAAACACTCAAATGTTCCCTTCACCCATCCATTCATCCGGCAAATGTGCTGAGTTCTCACTTCGGCCCGGTGGATTCTCAGATCCAGGGAGAGTGGTACAACGAGCTAAAAAAGACGCCTGTCATCTCGGACGGGAGGAAAGACAATAAACAGTATGGCACTTGGCGAAAGGGCTACACGGGAAAGTAAGGCAGAGAAAGGGGTCAGAGAGGGCTGGAGATGGGGGACAGGGTTTTCCATTTTTTTAAAAAATGGCATCTGTTAGATGCCACCTATATTTAAACGCTTCTCAGTCTCAGCAAGGTAAAAATATTTCAAAGTTCATTTTACAGTGACGAAATGTGGCAGCAAAAATAGACAGAAAAAAATGCACCTAAATGTCCATCAACAGCAGAACAGTTAAAATATTATAAAAATAGAACATGTTCCTTCTACGAAAAAGAGAAATAGGTTTCCCGAATCATCTTTACCAAGGATGGACCAAACAGCTTCATGTTTATTCAGAAGCTGTAATGAAAGGAAGCTGAGGATATGACAAAGAGCGATAATTAGCTAAGCGATCAGGGTGATGAGATGCCAAACAAAATTAAATTTGACTGTGCTCTCTCCACACACTGCTACAGAGCAGATCGCTCTGGTTTCTTGCCATTTAATGTAAAGATCAGGATCTTCTCGAAGCCAAATTGTTTTCTTTCTCCTTGTTTATAACTGGCAAAATGGCTAGGAAGAGGATGAACATATGGGTTAAAAAAAAATAATTTTATTTTTGCATGGGAGGAATGCTCTATGGTTCCTAAACTTATTGGAATAAAACAACGCGTGTTTTCATCTAATTTGTACTTTAACTTTTCAAATCTGATTGTCATTTTTAAAAAGACGTTAATAGTAAATAGAAAAAAAAATTTTTTTTTAAATCTTTTCCTTTTGACCAATGGCAGGCTTGGTAATTGTTATAAATTAAGTCTTAAGAAATAAAGAGTTCAAATTAACAACATGACAACAATTAGAATTTGTTCAAATGTGGAGGGGGGAAAATACTAGAGACTTTTTCCCCCAAACTTTTAAAATCTGGGTTTGAAAACACAGCTCTAGCCACTTCTACAGAAAACAGCGGGGACACATGACAGAGTGAGGACACATGACATGAGAACTTCCGGCAAGAACTCATCTGTGAAATCTGCACATAAGAGACGCAAGACACAGTAGGTGCTGAATGACGTTTCTCAGCGTGACTTTGGACTGGAAACAGCTATGTTACTGTGCACACATCCCATAAGATGTGCTTCTAGAACAAACTAGCGTCAACCTACTTTACCCTTTTCATAACGAAACGTGCTACCATGAAATGGGAGCTAAAAGCCACCAAGAAATAAGAACCTTATGTAAAAAAATAAAAATAAAAAACGGACCCCCTTCGAATTAAAGTAGAACTAAACTCACTTCTGTTGACAAGCACCGTATTTGCAAGCTGCCCCTTCATGGGCGCCGGCAGCAGACACGGATTTCCCATGGGAGAGCAGAGGATTTTACCGCCCGAGGCACAGCGAGCGGACGGGCTTCCTTCCGGCCCCACTGGTCCCCTGTCCTGCTCCGGGCAAAGCCCCCAGGCAGTGAGTCTGAACCGCAGCTGGCTAACCCGAACTGCAGGAACCGAGCCGCTCATCAAGCGAAACGACCTTCGGCCCAGAGGGAGACATCTTCATCATACTGGACCATAAATACATCTCCCCTCTGCCCGGGGGAGCTATTCTATCTCCCAAGCCTGTTGGCCACATGGAGATTCTTGAGAAGATAGCCCGGGAGGCTCCTAAGAGGCGCAGGGATGCGGGAGCCAGTGAGAACTGTCTGCCCACAGCTGCATTCTCCTTGGGGTGAACTTCCGACTGGTCCTTGAGCAACCCAAGGTGCCTCTTCTCATCCCATCTCCACTCCCACATTCCATTCTAAACTAAGATCCTGAGCGCCATAAAAAGAGGAACTCTTGTTCACCAAGGATCCCGAAGGGCCTAGCACGGTGCCTGGCACAGAGCCGTTGCTGGATTTACAGGTGCTGACTCCGTGATGCATGTGGGGGACCGTGACATTGTTTTGTAACGCGTGTCACTCATTAATACGAGGCGACCATCCTTCGGTGATAACAGATATAGAGCTATCGCTCGTTTTCAATGGCTGTGTAACCTACCAAACAGCTTTGTAACTTACTTATTCACATCTCTCTCTCCTTAGATCAAGATGCTTAGGACCAGGAAGGTGGGCCAGGGTTGAAATACCTAACTCGGAACATACTAAACGCAGCCGGGCAAAACCACGTACCCTCTCGGAGCCCTGGTTCTGACACTGGTGAAAGTTGTACATTTGATGAGAATAACACCATCAACCGCACGGGCTTACTGCCGAGTAAACTGGCACACGCAGAACTCACACATGGGCCTGACATACTGCGGCCACTGAGGTGAGCTGTCTCCCTGGGCACGTGTGGGGTTTGTTCTCTGTCAGCATCGTCAGAAAGGAGAACAAACGATTTGAAAGGTGACTTCATCAGACAGGTGGTTAAGGGAAAAGAATAAGACTAGTGACACCGGGAAGCAGAGAGGAAAGCACCCGAACGAGATTTTTCACTTCGCTGGATCCCGGTCCCTGGTGGGCTACTTCTCTTCAACGCCACATTCTCCGTCACCCACATTCGCTGCCTTCCCCAGCTCCTGGCCAAGTCTTCCTGTTCCTGCACTGTGCCTGTGGCCCTCCTCTTCCCGGGGCTGTTCTCAGAGAGCAAGGGTTATCAGGGAATGCACTGGTCTCTTTCAAGACATTTGTCACAGCCACATAGCATCTGTCACTAGCTCCCGCGGCATCTCACCAGACAACCAGAGAAACGGAGCATCAAGGAGAGACGGAACACAGACAGGCGTAAATGTAAAAAATATGATGTAGGATCTGTACAGTGAAAAACTATGAAACTATAAAACTCTGCTGAGGGAAATGGAAGAACCCTTAGAAATGTACAAGATCCAGGATCTTAGACTGGAAGATTCAACACTGTACAAGTCATCGGTTCTCCCCCAAATAATATATATAGACTCCACGCAATAACCACCAAAACTCCAGCAGTCTCTTTTGCAGAAAGTGACAAGCTGATTCTAAAATTTATAAGGGGATGAAAAGGACCCAGAATAGCCAAAATCCCTTAAAAAAAAAAAAAACCAAGCTCAAAATATCACAGCAGCTGATGCCAACACTCACCATAAAGAGATGAACTACCTGCTTACAGACAGACACCTCCATCGGAGGGCCAGGGCCGAGGCAGAGAACCTGGCTTACATGTACAGGGCAATTGATTTTCAACAAAGGGAAAAAGAGAGTCTTTGCGAATGGTGCTGGATCAATTGCACATTCATATGCAAAGAAATGAAACTTGACCCTTACCTCACAGCATAATTAACTCAAAATGGTTCATGGACGAAAGGTAAGAGTTATAAATAGAAAACCTCTAGAAAAAGGCCTATCAGAAATCACTGTGATCTGGCATCAGGGGAAGAGTCTTAAACAGGACACAAAAGCATGAACTACAAAAGATGTTGTTATAAAAACGGAAAGGCACAAACTGGGAGGAAGTATTTGCAAAATGCGTATCTGGTTAAGGATTTGAATCAAGAATGTATTAAGAAGTCTTTCAATAGTAAGAAGGTAAATCTGAACATTTCACCAAAGCATACGGATGGCCATGAAGAGATATTCAACATCACTATCATTTAGGGTTGAATCAAATGCAATTTAAAATAATAAAATACCTCCACAGACCTACTAGAAAGACTAAAACTAGGAAGAGTCACAATGCCAAGTGCCGATGAGAATGTGAAACTATGGGACTGCTGAACACTGATGGAAACACAATACAGCACAATTATTTTGGGGAAAGTACGACAGTGTCTGGTAAAGTTAAACACACTTCTACGACTCAGCAATCCCACTGCAGGTATCTATCCAAGAAACGAGGATTTACAAGGGTCCTCTTCTAGTTATATTTTTCTAAGGTGTAAATAAAATTTTTTGTTATTTATATCTTTATTAGCCATCAGCAGTGTTCAAAAAAAAAAAATTTTTTTTTAATCTGCTATAAATACTTGGGAAGGCTGCTGCCCTAACCTGAAGTCAATGACATTCAATTACAAGAAACACACAGCGGCTGGTAGTTTTGTAACTCACAAGCCGAGACTCAGTGGATATTCTACTGGGTCAACACCAACATTTTTAATAAGATACAGAACAGAAATTAGAATGCACCCCACCTGATAAGGCTACATTGGAGTACCATCATTTAGAATATTTTTTTAGTTGTGTATGTGGATCATGAGTTTCCACGCATGTGTATTTTTACTGTGGATTGTGGTCAACACATGTGAAAAACACTGACCTGAACCATACCTGGAGGTAAGTTTGGTGCTACCAGATGCGCCTCTCCCTTCTAAGCCCTTTCATCCCGCCCCAGGGAGGGGTGAAATCCTCGCTGAGTGATCCCAGCCTGTTGTTTGCAGTTGTGATGGACAGTATGCCTTTGGTGACCTTATCTACAGGAATTATCGGCATATTCTATGTTTTTCATATTTGACATTTTCACTACTAAAATCATTTTCCAATTTTCACGGAGATTTCAAGACTAGAGAAACAAAAACCAAATTTCCACTAACTTTTCCTCAGTAGCTAATGAGGCAAAAGTCAGAATTAACTGACCCTCATTTAACATATTGTAACTTGGCAACACATTATGAAGAATTTGGTAAATCTGACCGTAGATGTACTCAGGCTGTGCCAAAATAGAGTAATTTAAGTGACTTTAATGAAACTCAGATACTGATTCCTAATCTCGTTACAAAAAGATTTCAGTCTCCACTATAAAGCTGTCACTGGCTGCCAGCTATAGTCTGAAGGTGTGTTCTCCCCCACCCCAAATTCTTCAGTTGAAACCCTGCCCCCCAAGGTGATTGAATTAGATTATGGCTTTTATAAGAGAGCCCTAGGCGCTAGCCTAGCCCTTTCTGCCACAGGGGATTAGAGCGAAGCAGGCCTCACCAGATACAGAATCTGACCATGTCGGCACCTTAATCTCGGCCTTCCAGCCTCCAAGTCAGTTAGAAATAAATTTCTCTCCGGCTTATAGCCATTTGGTTACAGCTGCCTAAACTGTCCTACGCAGTGCCCAATCATAACTTATTAAACAAACATTTTATACATTATAGCAAACTACCTCAAAAAGTTCTTTAAAATTACTTTTGTCAATTACCATCTTTTAGAGCGGTTAGAAAGTATCAATTCGAATTGCAGGCACGTTTGTCTAAAATGAGAGAACTAGGAATAGAGGAAATGTACAGAAGTGAGTTTCTTTTATAAACAATGTATCTTTATAAAACTGCATAATTCACTAAAAACGTGTGGCTAATAAATTACTATAATAACCACTGAATTCCAGAAGCACTACCCTATCTCAGTAGCAGCAGCTTGCGCTCTGAAACATTTAAACCTACAAGTATCTCCAGATTTAGGCAATCATTATTTAAAAAAATAAATCCAACGGTGAAATTTACATCAGGCTCATACAGATGACAATCCCTGACCAACTCTCTGGAAATCCATGCTAGACTAAAACAATATTCCCTTGGTCCATGTGAACCTTTTGAATTTGGGGCTGCATATAAACATATTTTTTCTCCTAAATAACATATGACAAATTATTTTTCTTTATTCCCATAATATAAGGAAATTTTGTGAACTGTAACGTTCTCTTATGGGAGGAAAAGAAATGAACTAAATGTAAATAAAATCAACTGCAAAGCTTGAATACAACTATTGGAAAAACATTCTACAGTGAAATAATCTGAAATGTAAATGTCTCAAGAAAAATCTTATCAATTTGTTCTATCTCAATTTTAGTGTTATTTAGCAGGAATTCATTAGAAATACAATGAAAATAAATTAGAAAAATAATTAACCTACAATACTGTAGATAAACAATCAAATTGTTTGTTGAAGTCTCAAAACAAGAATCTATTTACTTTCTAAAACCCTTGGACTTGGACTTCCTAAAAGAATGACTTTATAGGAGTACTTAAAAATATTATTTTAAAAAATCGCATTAATTCAGGCACTACTACTGTGGATTTGCTGTTTCCTAAATGCCAAACCAAGATTAGCACTGTAGTGTAGAGGAGTCAGATAAACTACTGGTGTAAAGGTCTACAAAGGCCAAGAAATAACTTTACAAGCTATTTCCAAATACTCCGAAAACCACTTTTAAAGGAAGCTGTTGTAAGGAACTCCCTGTAGCTATATACGTCCGTTTGAAAATCTATCATTTAGACTTTCTACTAAAGTCAGTGGACTCTTACTGTCCGATTTTCCTCAACAGCACTCCATGAGGAAGGCACCCGAGCAGGAAGGAAAAAAGAAAATGTAGGGTTTTCATTTTAACTGACTCTATGGCAGACACATCTGAACTACGAAAACCGTAACAAAACGTTAATATAGAAACCTGTACATTACTGCCTTGGAAGGATCTCCAAGATGTGGTGTAAAAAACAAGTTGCAAAACAATGTTTACTGTATGACATCATATATACAGGTCTCTCACACTCACTCACACACACACACACACACACACACAGCTATGGCAGTTCTATATATAGTACGGAGCTTTAAAAAAGCAAAGAAAAAAGTCTGGACAAATATTCAGGAGACATAACACGGTGTGTTTGAAAATGGAATGGGAAGGATCCAAGGGGTTTTTGTTTCGTTTTTATTGTTTTTTTTTTTTAAACCAGAATGTATTCCTATGTCACTTGAGACACTAAAAACCGAGAATAAGAAATAAAAAAAGCTTCCAAGTTCCCTCGAAAAATTTACAAACTGGAACTACTAGATGTAATGAGATTCCATTTTCTTTTATTGACTTGAAGTCAAACCCAAATGACATCGACAAATATCTAGCAAAAAGTGGCAACACTGCGGATACATTTATAAAGGACGTCTCACTTTCAAAAACAGAGGAAAAGAATTAAAGTCATGAAAAGATTGCTCGAGAAAAACAAAAAAGACCCCCAGGAACGACATCCATCCCGGTTTGAGACACCGGCCCCAGAATGCTCACAAATCCCCCTTCTCCCAAACGGAGAAAGTGGAAGCCCGTTCCCTCCCGCATCGCAGGTTGTTTTTAGAAAGCTTAACTCCGAGCCGGCAAAGGCCAAGTGCGTTCTGCACGGCTGGAACGGGAACGTGAAACCCTACACCGCCTGAAAGCGGTCAGACCCAACCGAACAGCGGAGCCGAACCGGGAGCGCACGCGGGGGTGGGGGGCGGCCCGCCGGGCACTTTCGGGGCTTGGCTCCGGGCCGCAGGGCGGCGTGCGCGCAGCCCGTGTGCAGCGTGAAGTCCCAGAGGGTGGGCACCGCTCCGGAGGCGACACCTGGCCCTCGGGAGGCTGCAGCGCGGCGGGTGTCAGCGCACACTCACTCAGGTCCTTCGGCCGAGCGGGGACAGCGACGGCGAGAGAGCCAGAGCGCCGCCAACTTTGGCCCCCTGACGCTCCGAGGGGTGCGACGAGTCTTCTGCGAGTCCTACTCCAGATGGCCACCCCGACACCTCTCCGGGCCCCACGACCGGCCGCCCCGGGCCGGCCCGGCCCCTCGAGGCAAACCCAGCAGGGGCGGCGGCCGGCGGCATGCACAGGGGGCGCCGGCCTCGGGGAGACGGGGCGCCGGGCCGTCCGCCGGGGTTCTCCCCCCCCGCAGCGCCCCCCCCGTCTCGGGGGGCGACCGGCCGAGGCGCTGTCCCTCCGCCAACAGCCCCGACCGCGGCCCCCTCCCCCAGCGCCGGGCGGCGACCTCGGCGCCTCCGCCCCGGGGCCCCCGCTCACCCAGGTAGCGACTCCGCAGCCGGGACGGGTCCTCCAGCCCGAGGGACCTTTTCCTCACGTCCCACAACAGGTGTGGGCAGGAGCCACCCCGAGACATGGCTCCGCCGGGCCGGGCTGCGAGGGGAGCCCACCGCGTGGGGGAGGGGAGGGGAGGGGACTCGCGATCAGCCCCCGAGCCGCACCGGCACCATCCGCGCGCCGGGCCTGGCGGGCGGCCGGGCGCGGAGACTCAGATGATGGCGGCGGCGGCGGCGGCGGCGGCGCCCTGGGCCCCGAAGCCCGGCCGCGCCCGGGCCGAAGCTCGCCTCATACTCTGCCCAGACCGCCCAGAACATCCAGAGAACGGCGACAGTCCCCTCCCCCGGCCCCTCCGCCCGGAGGAGGCGGGGGCGGAGGCGGCCGCGGCTCCTCCCTCTCCGCGTTCTCGGCGCCCTCGCGATCGGGCTCTTCTCGCGAGAGGATGGCGGCCGGGGACGCTGAGGCCGCCGTTCGCCGCGGCTGCCCTCACCCCGCCGCGCAGTGGGCTCGGGCCGCCGAGGCCGAGGCCTTCGGGCTCGACGGAGAGATGAGGACGGGAGAGGAGCAGCCGCGCTCCGCAGGCTCCCGCGCATGAGTCTCATTCCAGAGCAACCGGGAGCGTCGGGCGGCGGCATCTTTGGTTGGGGCAGGAAGGCCGGACAAGCCCATTTTCAGTACGGGCCTCCAGAGCAGGCGCCGCTTCACTTGCCCTTCTCCAACATGGCCTCGGGGGCGGGGAGGAGGCGCGCGCAGGCCCCGCCCACGCCGCGGGTAGGGCCAATCGCCGCGGGCGGCTCCGCTCGCGCAGGCGCGTTGCCGCCGGCCCGGCAGGACTGGCCGCGGCCATTCTTTTGGCACCTGTTGCCATGACTCCTCCTCCTCGTCGGCGGCGGGAGCGCGGGGGGCCGACCCGGGGCGGGCAGTCGCGGAGCCTCCGCCTCCTCAGCCGTCGCTGGGCCGGGGCCCCGGGTGGGTGGTTCGCAGGGCGCAGGCTGAGCCGCGGGAAGGGCACCCCGGGGCGAGAGGAGGACGCCAGGCTCTGAGGCAGAGCGAAGGGACGAGCTGCCCTCCGTAGTCCGCCGGGGACGAGCGCGCGGCGCCCCGGCCGCCCACGATCGACTCGCCTGCAGACATGTCAGCCGCCGGCGCCCGGGGCCTGCGGGCCACCTACCACCGGGTCCTCGATAAGATCGAGTTCCTGCTGCCTGAGAAGTTGAGGCCGTTGTACAACCACCCGGCAGGTGAGGGACCCGGAGTGGCTCCCGCCGAGAGCGTCGCTGCCTCTCCCGCTAGGGCAGACCTTCGGGGGCCGGTGACAGCTCTGCCGCCGGAGGCGTCTCCCACGGCCCCAGCCCGTCCCCATCGAGAGACTCCGTCTGCTTCCCCCGCTCCCCCGCCCTTCCTTTCCCCGGACCTCGGCCACCGTGTCTCCCAGACCTTCGCGACCCTTGTCGCACCCCGTCCCCTAGGCTCGACCCAAACCCGCCCGGGCCCTGGGGCTTGACGGTTCCCCGTTTCCGCGGCCACCCAGCGCTCTGGGCCCGCAGGAAACCGTCGCCCTGTCCTCCTCCCCTCCCCGAGTGGTGGCATGTTGACCCCGCGCGGAGCGGAGCCGCCTGGTCGCGGGAAGGGAGGCGGGGGGCTTGGAGGTCACCCTGCCTTGGGCTCCAGCTGGCAGAGGCCTGCAGATGCTGCACCGGCTTCAGGGTCATCCCCCGGCCCATGGGTCCAGCCTGTTTCAGACTGTCCTTATTTACGAAATCCCCGAACAGGCTCTCCCTGGCCCTTTTTGTGCAGACAGGTTTAATTCTGCCCTGCCACGTACCGCAGGTGTGACCTTGGGTGACATCTCACACGTCTTAGGTTCTGTAAGATGTGCTTAAGGCGTCTAGTCACTTGTGTGGTTACCCCTGAAACTAATATAACGTTTTTAAAATGCAGTTAAGGTGAGAATTAAATATAACACATACGATTGGTTCTTCGTACATGCTCAGAAATGTTGGCGCTCTCTCGTCCTGCTGGGAAACAATGTCCTTGTACTTGAACAAAATATTTCTGTAAGAAACAGGAAGAATCCCGTCCCTCCCACGCTGTATTTGAGATCCAGATTTCCCTGTAAGACAGGCAGGCAGTAATAATACTTGGCTGGGGACTAAGATCGGGATATTTTCAGGTCTCTTTCAAGCCGAAGACTTTGCAAAGGAGAAAATGTGTTATAGATTGAAATACTGAAGTGCACCTCAAAGGGGGGGCCCTTTTCCCCCCACGTAGCTAAGTCTGTCTCTGCACCAGGTCTGGTTAGGAGGGCCGGCTTTTCCCCCACAGACCTGGGTGGCTGTGAAGCAACTCCCTGGAGTCTGAGCTGGTTAGTACAAAATCTGATTTCCAGTCGGATACTGGAAAGAACTGTTTTGGGGAGTTATACTTTAATATTACTCACTGTAGTATTATACCGGTTATAAAGTTAATCTTTCAGGAAAGGTTTTTATAGTTGAAAGAGTTTTTTGTCTTTTAGTGCCTTTAACACTCAAATATTTGGAATTGTGCCGTTATGTGGCAAAGATTATCAGGAGGAAAGGTTAAGCAATGCTTCTGTTAATCATCTGCTCTTGAGGGTCAACTGAATTCTGTGGAGTCACTTTTGACCCCGTAAAAGGAGTGGCATTTGGGCCGTAGGGTTAGGGCAGGGTGGAGGAGGAGCGATTTAAAAGCACTTTAGCACAGAATGGGAGGGGGGTTGTATAGAGGTCTCTCCCGAGGCTGTGTGTGGCTTTGACCGTCTAAATTATTCGTGATATCTTTCTATTCAACTTCCAGAATGAAGAGGAGTTACCTTTCCTTTGTAAAGTGTACATAGGTCTGGATGGTCTTGGATTAATTCAGTTATTACGATCCGTTTCTGTGTAGAGGAAGGAACATAGACTTTGAAGCCAGACAGACTGAGGTTTGACCTTTACCGTAAATGCCTCAAGCCTTAGTTCTCTAAACTGTAAAATGGAGATAATAATGATCACCGTTTGAGGATTGCTAGGATAATTGAATGATAGGATAAGCAAACAGACTCTCAACCAGTGTTGGTTCCCTCCCACCTAAGCTTCTAACCAGTATGCAAAGAACACCTGTCACTGAGAAAGTATTTGTGATGAAAAGTTGTGTGCACAGCCACGTAGAGATGGAGAAGCATGAAAAATGTAATTGTCGATAAGTTAGTGTTGAATCAAATCTGAGGAAACATCGATTATTTTTTCAGGAGTTATCAGAGTGCCTGTTCAAGCTTTTGCGTAATAGTATATTATTGAATCATTTAAACATTAGGCTAGAGTCACTTACTGGAGGTTTTCACGATAATGTGCAAGGCTAGGGTATTAATAGTTGGGTATCACATCTTGCCAATTCTAAATTTAAGAGATTTGATTTTATCACTGACAAATATGTACAGAAGATCTAAAGATTATTTAGCTCTAAAAAGGTAGCCTGGTCATATTCTTATTATGAAACCATAATAAATTTAGTACGAATAAAAATATGCATTTTGGGCAGTTAATATTTGTGTCAAAGAGTAACCTTTACAAATTCTAAGGTTTGTAGTTTGTCACATGATAGTGAACAGGTCAACTTGCATAATATAAGAAACTAAGAGAAATGTTGAGGGATGTTGAAAAGTAGCAAACCACAGGGAAATGGTATGAAAGGGCGAGGAAGAGGAAACGGAACACATTCAATTAAAACTTTATTTTTCATATTGGGACATAGTGAGCATGTCAGTTCACGATTTGTATGTGTCTTTGCCTGTTTGTAAAAGTTCCTTATTCTGTTCCAAGAAGAAAATCTTTCCTTAGGGAGAGAATCATGCATTCGATCAATGACATACTTTCTGCGTAGAATTGATGTCATTAATAGTAGCTGCTTGCAGATGAGGAAATTAGGAGGTAAATTTATGACTGTTGTATAAACAGGTTCATCAAAGATGATTAAGGCAACTAGATTTGTTAATTTGTTTGAAAATGTATGTCTGCTACATATTTGGTTATGATAGCCCCTTGCAGAATTTCTCAAATTCTTCTATAAAAGTTTTAATTTAAAAAAAAAATCTGTTTCACTTTAAAACTAAGACAGACCCATTAAAAACACACAAGAAAATGACCACTAGGTTATTTTCTATATTTTTTGTTATGCCTGAAAATAGTTTATACTTTTAAATATATATGTATACATATGTTTGATATTTCCAAATTGTCAGCTTTTGAAGCCTTTTTTCAACTTCCAAGAGTACATTTCTAAGCAACGAGATGAAAATGTCTTGTTAGTTAACTTTGTCTTAATATTTAATGGGGACACATTTCTCTAATTTTGGCCTCCAAATTAGATTTGTTATGAGAAGATATTTATTCAATATATTTGAGCAGTTCAAATTTTCTACCTAAGTAGAAAATTTTTTCATTCCTCATAATGAATGTTAGCTAGGTACTGTCTTACAGTACACTCCGGTTATCTTGATTTTTAAGGTACTATAATCACTTCAGGTATCAGAATTATTTAATCATCTCATTTATTAATGAATAGCTGTGTTTTAATGAATAGCCGTGAGAATACGTGTGTCATTATATGGAATATAAACCTGGTTTTCCCAGATCTAGAATGACACGCGTGACATGTTGTCACTGTTTGAGTATGTATATTTTCAAATGCTTTGTTTTATCAAAACTTCATGTTTTAGAAATGTTGAAGTAAGTCAAAATATTTTCTCATTACTGTATCTACTATTGAGTGAGTGCATTTTTCAGGAAGACAACCTCTGTCCCTGAATTTATACATGTCTAAATGTATTTGACTTATTTTTCTCTTAAGGTAGCAAATGATTGGCTAAGATAAATTGGAAAGGTGAACTAAAATAAGATTTCTTTGAAATTTTTGTTGACCTATTGTATGATCAGGGGTATTGCTAGCCAGTTACCAGCCCCCTTTTTTTTAACAATGAAGAAAACACTCCTTAGTTGCATTTATAGATATTTAACTCTGATTTTTTTTTTGTCACTTGTCAGCATCCTCTCATCTCAGAAAAATTAGAACTTTAGGATATCACATATATATATATATTTGCTACTGATACTTTAAAATTCTATACTTGGCTGTTGTTAAACTAATTTAGGGTTTGTTTTGTAGTTTAAAATTATTCACTAATTAAATATTAGTGCCGCCCTTGGTCCTGGTTTTAGCAACCATAATTGGATGCTTGAAGTGTTTTTGTTTGGTTAGTTGGGGGATGAGGGCAGTTAATGTTTTAAAATTATCACCTTGCTCAAGACAGTGGGATAAATTGCCAGGCAGACCTACTGAAAAGCTTGACTGTTTATTAACCCTTGGAGGATCACCCATTTAAGGTCACAGAGAAACCAGAGTCTAGAGGCATTACGCTCAGGAAATAATGTTTGGGCAGCGGAAGAGGAAATACCAGTTTTGAAATAGGAAGAGAGGAGTCTGGGAGTTCAAAGCCAGAGACTAAAACAGCTGTGCTGAGTTAGCCTGGAGTGATGAAGCCAAGCTCCATGCAGGTATAAAAAACAAACTTCGTAATTGACACAGAGATTTTGTGCATGACAAAGAAAAATGAACCGGGCGTGATGGTGGGAATCGCAGAAGCTCAAGCTAAATGGGATTACCAGTGAGGCTGGAAAGGTTGAGTAGAGGAGCAGTGCGTCCCGGCGTCAGCCTCCTGGGGATACTGCAGGGGCCACGCAGGAGTGCCTGGTCTCAGCAGCGCCCCAGTGAGTGAGCCTCATGCCAGTCTGATGCCCCCGAGATGAGTGAACGCCCGCCCTCGCCTTCCGGGTGAACCGGTGTCCAGGCAAACCTATGACTGCCCCGATCTGAAGTGACCCATCAGTGAACTAACATTAAGTTCCATGTTCAGTGCAGAGCACCACCGGAACGGTTTCCAAAACCATCGCCCTTATACTTCCGCAAAGATGCAACTTACATGAAAGCGTGAACTGTGGCAACTTTCTAAGCTTAACTGGTATACAAAGTATCCAGAAAGCATCGTAAAGAGGATTAGAAGTAGGTCGATAAGTCTTTGGGTATTTGAAATGTGGGGATAGGTATTCAAAGACATGTATAAAGACATCGAGTAGTTGATTTATTCCTAAATTTGTCTTTTTTTTTTTTTAGGTCCCAGAACAGTTTTTTTCTGGGCGCCAATTATGAAATGGGTAAGTCTTGAGTTTTTGCAGAAGCTACTGAAAAAAATTCTCTAATAGGAACTTTTTAATTTGAAGTAACTTTTACGAGGGATGTGCTTTTAAGTGTTCATGGTATGCCTCAATGATTTCATGTAAATCTCCTCAGATGTATCATTTTTACTGCATAAAGCACACTTTAGGCTTTTTTAAAACTCCTTAGATAAGAGGCCTTCTGGGAACACATTTATTATCAAAAAGCTTACGATCCTGAGCCCTCCAAACACGAACTTCTATTCTCCAATTTTATTACTAAGTAAAACATTCAACTGGTTAGAACCCCCCTATTAAGCGTTATTATTAATTTAGTAGGAGAACCGAAGATACTAACACCAAAATAGAGGCAAGGAAAGTTAGTCTCGAACAATAGAAGGATTTTCTTAAGAGTCTATGTTCACCTTTGGAAAATGATGGAGTCGGGACCTCTGACCCCGAGACCAGGCTCTCTACCCTTCGCCTTCCATTCCGAACTCTCTCATCTCGCTAGAAAGACATCGTCGTGGTGGCTGTTTGTAGCCAATCATGATTTTATGTCGAAAGGGCCCGTTTCAGCCGACCGCAGTGCTGCTCCAAGTGCCACCCCTGGACCTGTGGCATCGGCGTCGCCCGGTGACGTGTTCGAAGTGCACGTTTTCAGACTGTCACAGACTTACTGAATCTGACACTGGGGGGACGGAGCCCGGTCACTTGCCTTTTAATCAACTGTAGTAAAATAGACATAAAATTGAGCATCTTAACCATTTTGATAGTGTTAAGTCCATTTCTATCTTTGTGCAACCAAGCTCTAGAACTTTCTTGGTCTTGCACAACTTAAACTCTGTCCCCATTAAACAGTGACTCTTCATCCCCCTCCCCCGCCCCAGGCAGCCACCACTCTGGTTTCTGTCTGCAGGACTCTGACTGCTCTGGGGACCTCAGTAAGTGCGGTCACACCGCACTCGTCTTTCCGTGCCTGGCTTGTTTCATGAGCTTAGTTTCCTCCTTTTTAAGTCTGAGTGACCCTCCGTTGTGTGTTCGCACCCTGTTTTTGTGTCCGCTCACCTGCCGACGGATACTCAGCTCACTGGGCCCCGTGAGCGATGCTGCGGTGAGCCGTGCTGATCCCGGTTCCAGTTTCTGCTTCAGCTCTTCTGGATGTATGCCTAGAACTGGCATTGTTGGGTCACGTGGTAATTGTATGTTTAACGTTTCCAGCAGCTGCCCTTGTGTTCCCCAGCGGCTGCTTGGTTTCACATCCCACCC
Organism: Macroglossus sobrinus; assembly: GCA_004027375.1. Lineage (NCBI taxonomy): Eukaryota > Metazoa > Chordata > Mammalia > Chiroptera > Pteropodidae > Macroglossus > Macroglossus sobrinus. Next base: position 16,912 of record PVKZ01004189.1, on the reverse strand, counting down.
GCAGTTAACAAGGTCCCAACTGCTCTACGTCCTGCCAACACTTCTTCCTTTCGTCGTTGTCTTATAACAGCCGTCCGACTTGGTGTGAAATGGAATGTTATTGTGGTTTTGACCAGGGGTCCCCAAAATCCCTCCCACTCCACCCCCCCACCCCCTATTTCTCCAGCCACCAGTCCCTGGGGCCAAAAAGGTTGGGGACCACCGGGTTTGATTTGCAGTGCCCTGACATGCGTAGTCTTGCTGAGCATCTTTTCTCTTACCTTCTTCGAGAACAGCCTGTTGAGGCCCTTCCCATGTTTTTTAATCGAGTTGTTTTTTGCTGTTGAATTGGAGGCTATTTTAATTCCCTTAAATGTGCTATTTTAAATTTGTTGGAACAATTCAGGAATTCCATGGTAAATCTAAGTGGCTGAGAATGTTAGAGCTAGGGGTGGCTATCCCTTCACTGTAGGCCTTAGGCAAATTAACCCTGCCAGTTTAATCCTCAGCTCCAGCCCGGCAAGCTTAGATGAGGAGCTGGGAGCTCTGTTTTAGACAGAACTAGAGAGCAGTTCTTTTTTTATGTTTGTGTATTGAGAAAAGGTCCTATCCGTTAACAAAAGGTTAATATATTACCGTTGATGGTCATGCTCATACTCTAAGCTTTCAAGAATAGCGTGGTATGCCAACGACAACACCAACGAGAAACCACAGCCCATGCTGATAGAGGGGACGTGATTACTTCCTTCCCTTCTCTCTCCAGCACACGCACGGTTATGTGGCAATTCTGTATCTATAAAGCGGAATTGGTTGCCGAGGCATTGTGTCTAGCACCATTAGTAAGAGAATAAGAATGATTTCATCTGTTTACAATAAATTTGGGGGCCCCTCTGACCTCACATTTGCCACAGTTTAGAACTTCGTTGATTTCATCAATAGCTTTTGTGTTGCTTTGATTTGGCCCATCAGTGTTTGAAACGCTGACAGGATTAGGCTTGACTGTCTCCTTTAAAAACATCTATTTTAAGTTCATGTTGAAATCGTACCAGAGTCTACTGATGACAGCATAGCAATGGAAACTTCTGTGTCTTGTTCCCTGGTGGGGACACTTCTTTTCTTAGATATTTACTTCTTGTGCCTGTGAATGCTTTTTCTTCTTCCAGAGCATTTGATAATTAATCTGTGGCGGTCTATATTTAACACCCACAAATTGCTGCTGCCACAGAGTCCTTCTTAGCTACTTCAGTGGAAATCAAATAATCATAAAGGTCAAAGTGCATAATCTTAAAAGCAATACTACACATTAAGTTAAATATTTTAACTTAAAGAATAAAAACATACATTTATTTGTCAATCTTCTTCAAAGCCAAAGCTTTTATTTAGGTATGGATCCACTAATTTTGAGTTTCCATCTTCTCTCTCAGCTGAACTATGCCATCATGCATCCCATATAATTTCCAGTTTAGTTTTCTTTAAAGCACAGCAAATTTATAGTAGTATGGCAAGAGAAACCTGCTGGATTTGTATGGCTTTCCCTCGAATTTCTTTATATCTCTCTCGTTCAAAGCAACTTTGACAGTAAGTTTTAACAACTTGCCTTTATCCAGTCTTTTCAAAACAGTTGCTTTAGTTTTTATAGAACTAACAACCTACTGTTTGTATTTCACCTGTTTCCCTAGTAATTCATTCAATTATATAACCAGTAAAAATGGCATCAGCAGGTTTGAGGACAAACACAGGGACTTGATAAAAACACAGCTCAGCTAGTGGAACCAGAGCAGCGTGTGGGTTAACACAGAATAAACAGCCACTAGCGATGAGCATCCGCGTGTCGTGGGTGTTCGTTAGCCTGGTTACAGGAGGAGCCGAGATTGTCGACCAGCGGGGCAGATTGCTACGCGAAGGTCGCCTAGGAGAGCTGCTTTGTTTTTGTTCAAAGTCTTTTTGTACCGACTGGGTTATACTTAACTCTCGAGCAGTATCCCATTTGGTGTAGCTAATTTTTTATATTTTCTCCTAAGGACTAAATCAAACTTTCAGGATAACCCATGTGTATTTTTAATCCCTGTCTGTGGTATGTAATCTTGTGGTATACTCTAAGCACTCCCCAAAGTTACAGTTCTATTATTTGAATAAAATTCAGAATAAAGATGAAAGGAACACAGACCTGCCCCTTCCCCTGAGGTTGGTAATGTGGGAAAGGATAGTCTAACGTTCCTTTCTCTCTACTGCCTCAAAGATGCAAGCTGCTATTATTCTTGTTGTTTATAATATTTTCTAGACACTGCTAAATACTTCTATACCTTTAAAGCATATTATATCATGGAATCATACATCACTTTTGCAAAGGGTAGCGATTAATATTCTCATTTTATGCACGAGGAATTTAAGGCAAAGTGTTATGCAACTTGACCAAAGTCACACAGCTAGTGAGTGGCAGGGATTAGATGCACAGTGAGATTTTCTAACATAATTTACGCCTGGTTAGAGTGATGCAGAAGTAGAGAGGGCTTTGTAAAACCGTGACAAAGGGCGCTCAAGACTTCCATGGGAGAGGACAGTTACGTGTCCAGGGAAACAAAGTGTATGCTGTGAGCATAAGCGAGCTCGTCACCACTGCCGTCCTCCAGAGGAGGACGCTGGAGTACGGCCTGCGGTCTTCGGAGGGTGCTCAGCGAGCTGGGCTGTCCTGCTGTGCACTGTGGCCCTGCGGAACAGCAGTGGGAAGCAGCCCCTGTCCTCCCCTCTACGGGGCAGTTCCACCCCCTGACGCATTAGGACAGACGGGAACCGGGGACACGGTGCACTGGGACCTGGGACGGAATGCAGGGGGTGATTGGGGAGCACTCAGGAAGGAATCAGAGGACTGTATTAAAACTCGTTCTGATTTATATTTGCATACAAGAGCATCTTTAAGAAACTCAGTAAAACCAGAAAATAATTTCTTAAGAACATATTCTCTAATGAGATATGTAGGATTTGATTTAGGATACTTAAAGGAAAGGGGAGAAGGTGGGGGGAGAGGTGAAGCCAGCATGGCAGGGTGTCAGCAACGGTGACTGGGTGACAGCTGCAGGGGCTCTCTGTGCTGGTCGCCGCTGTTTCGTGTAGGTTTGAATTTTCCATCAATAAAAATCATTCTATTATGTATCCTGATCTCAGAAGAGTAGCATAATGAATTTTCTAGTGAGGATTCATTTCTAAACTCTGAGTGATGCTAACGGTAGAGTATGAGGGATGAGTCCACTTTAAACTTTAAGAAGTGTTAAAAACACAGCAGAGAAGAATAGACCATCTGTACTTTGCCACTGAAAAAAAAATTATCTGACCAAGACACTACAGTTCGAACAGCTTTTCTGATATTTCCGCTTTTACAAAGAGACACGGAAGGGGACTCGACACAAATTACCTTAGTGTTCGGGCACCCTCCACACCGGTGGTTCCCGACGAGTGTGAAGTGTACGTAAATTCACGCGCGAAAGAAGTGCTTGTGGAACAGACACACGTACTCGGCCGGTTTTCAGATACGTCAGGCTGCTCATGTGGTTAACAAAAGACACAGGGATTTGAAAAGCATCCTGAATTCGCGGTAGCTTTGTGTCATGGTATGCATTCTCTTAATGCATGGATACTAAATTATAGCCACTGTCGTGTGGAAACTTCTTAAATAGCTCTGTGTTTATTTAAAGTGAAGAACCGGTACCTGACATTGATGACGCTTTTTCCTTTCCGTGTGTCACGTGTATTCCAGGGACTGGTGTGTGCGGGATTAGCTGACATGGCCAGGCCTGCGGAGAAACTCAGCACAGGGCAGTCTGCCGTTTTGATGGCTACAGGTAAGTTAGATGCGTCTTTCAGGCTCCACATAGGACAGTCACTATCTTTGTTTTATTTTACATCCATTCCTTTAACGATTTAATGTTGGAAACACACGCGCGGGACCGAGATGCCGTAGGGAGCTACTGGGCTGCAGATGGAGAAGGCGGGGTTACCGCGAATGAGTACCTGCTCGCGCTCCTGTTTCAAGTTTTTGCCATGAGCGTATTTTTATAAGTAGGGGGGGAAAGTTCTAATTAATATTTATTTTCCCGATAAAGATTTCCCTTTGATGTAGGAGCTGAGTATTTTGCGTAACACCGATTAGAGCAACTTTATTAAACACTCAGACTATATCCTACATTATGCACCCATGATCTTATTTATACTTGTTTCACGCTAATAGTAAATGTTCAGATAAGATATTACTGCAATATCTCTGCTTCACAAAATACTTTGCCTCCACAGGGTTAATTTGGTCCAGATACTCGCTGGTAATTATTCCCAAAAACTGGAGTCTGTTCGCGGTCAATTTCTTCGTGGGGGCGGCAGGCGCATCGCAGCTGTTCCGCATTTGGAGGTGAGCCCGGCGGGCGAAGTCGCGGGCTCTGAGTGAGAAGTGTCGAGCAGTGTGTCACCTTCCCTGGGTAGTGAGGCTTTGTGTTATCTAGGTGCCTGGCACCTCCATAGAATCTCTTACTAAGGTAGCATACGGTCTGTGGTGCCCTAAGTAGTCTCCTGCGTGAGCCCGTTCCCGCCCACGCTGGGTCGTGTGTGACGACGGGTAGGGGCCGGGACGCGCCGGAGATGCCGTGCGGAGCGGGGCCGCGCGTCTCCTGGGCAGCGCTCCACGAGCTCCGGCGACGAGCCTGCTCACGCGTCCTCAGCGCCTGTGTCAGCAGGCAGCTGGCTCTGCGAGGAGCTCGTCCTGGAGGGAGCCGCTGGCCGCGGACGGGGACCGCCTCCTGAGCTGCAGAGCGGTGTCATGGACCGCAGCTTTCTTGGGCCACAAGAAATGGAGGGATCGTAATTAAAAAAATAGAAAATACCGAGTTTTGATTTACACGCCTTTCAGAAGGTATTCTGTTCTGCAGAGTGTAGTGCATTTTATGTATTCACCTTTACACCCCTAGTTTAACTAGCGGCTTTACAAGTGATCCTTTCGTAATTGTCTAGCACACAAGAGACAGGTGAATAAACAACTCTCATTCTGCAGTGCGCCCCTCGAACATTTTAGGGCCTATTTATGTCAATATAAACTTTACAGTACTTTTATTCACAAAGCGGTTTTCTCAAACGCCATCTCATTTTTACCTTACATTAACTCATGGAAGCATAACTAAGAGGATGCTAAGTGCCATATTCAGACCTATTATTTCTGATATCAAATTCAGATACAGTTTGACAAAAGGATTTTTGGCATCTCTCAGTTATAACAGTAGATTGAGAAATTTAGTTAGAAATAGCAATATGAGACTTGAGCATTTAGGAGAACAGTGTCCAGTACCCGAAATCAGGACCCTTTGAGACATCGGGAGGTGCGGTGGCTTCGCGGAGGGCGGTCCTGCTTGCACACGCGCGTTCTCCACTCAGCTTCGAGCTGGGAAGAGCAGCGCTGACGTTCAGGGCATTTTAAAGGGGACCAGCTCTGTGGCTTTGCAGCTCATTCTTCTCTGGATTACTGAGAATTGAAACTATAGTCCTTAGCGTCAATAAACTCTTGTTTACGTCTCGTTTAACCCAGTAGCCTTCCCGCATCAAAGGAGTATATTTTATTTTTAGAGATTAGACCAAGGCCTCTTCCTAGTTGAGTTTATTCTCAGGAAAGATGCTTTGTGAGTATAAAATAAATAAAAAGGTCTAGATGACCACGTTTTGCTAAATTTCATACATATGTTCACATGTTTGTCGTACTCTTGTAGAGTTCAAGAATAAAAATATTCATTAAAATAATGCGTTTGTACAGGAAACTATAGCTCAGTTAAGTTGTTAAAATTTGGGGGCAGTCAGAAGCCAGATGCAAATAAAGGTCTCGAGTCACTTTCCCTTCTGCTTATTTCTATCTGTAAGGCCCCGGAAAGGTTGTACTTACAAGTGTAAAGTCTCTTGACTAGTGAAAAAGAAGAGGTGGAATATGCTTCTCATTCCCTTCTTATTATGCATTTATCTATTGTGATTCATGATTGTTTTTCTCTCTGTTTTCTTTGTAGATATAACCAAGAATTGAAAGCTAAAGCGAACCAATAAAAGAGCTCTTGCTCCTCAGACAACCTAGGTGTGGACAGAAGCACTAGGACCTAGTTTGATTTATTATCTGGGTGTTGGTAAGGTGAGGCTAACTGTGCTAACAATTGGAAGCCATTAAAAAATCGCATTTAATTGGAAGCTAGTACCCTATTCAGCAAAAAATAAAGCTCATTTTTAATAGCAGTGTCTCTGTACACGTGACTGGAGGAACCTATCTGTGGATGTTAGCAGCATTTCCCCTGCTATTTGCCTGTAATAAATCCTGCTTGCTCAGACACGCCCTGGCCTCCTCCTCTTCTGGCCGTCCGAAGCGTGTGCGTATCGGAGCACACACATTCAGTCGAGTCAAAGGTGATGAAAGGTTAAGCCATCTGCACAGTGAAGACATAGATTACTGCATGCGAGAAATCATTAACAGTCTGTTGGACCTGAGCTCCAATTGGCATACGGAGCTTCCTTCTGAAAGCCCTAGAAAAGCCTGTCCTGGTTAGAACCGTAGTCAGAGGCATCCCCAAAGTAAGTTCTTTCTAAATTTGACAGAGCAAGTGACAAAAGAACTTTTTCAATGAAAATATAACAATCAAAATTCAGCAACTAGCAGTTGAAAACCTTGCACTTTCTTCTTTATCCCTTCAACTGGTCCTTCTTTGAGGAGGAAGGATTAGAGGATTTGACGTTAGCAAAAGTGGAAATGTACTTAAGGGTAAAATTCTTAGGCTTTATTTTTCTAAGTCGCACTGTTAGTTAGTTTGGCAGGTGCGTGCATACGTGTGTGTGTGTTTCCTGGGGTTTGGCAGTTAGGAAAAGCATCTATGATGAAATATGCCATAGACACAAAAAGTGAATTAAAATGTATGTTTTGAACTGGTGTTTTACTTCCTTTTCATTAAAACCTACTCTTTCTTACATGGGTGTTCTCTCTCTCTCTCACTTTCATTTGTCACTATAGAATGTTTTTTATTTAAAAAGAATACGATATATTTCTACTCCGCCATCTTGCCTGGGACAGCCCTCTACGGTTCTCTTGGCCCCGCCCCAACATCAAATCAGTTGTAGCATTTAAATGCAACCACAGGTAATCCTCTGGTGCTCATGCTTCCTTTCCAACCCCAAACTCACCCATCTCATGACCGAATCTTAAAAATTAAGTGACCCTAACACATAGCCAATCAAAAACTCTCGCTACCTTTTGGGACACACAGTCCAGTGATCGGCTTCACACCTAATCTCAAAACCTAGAAGAATTTATGTACTGGAAGTCTTCCAGTGTAGGCGCTGAGCTTGATAGGAAAAGCTTTCACAATAGTGCAGCTCGCTTGGTCAGTCTGGTTGGGTTGCATTTTGCATCAGCATTTGCCTGCAGAAAGGATATGCCCCGTTAACTATTGCACACCTTCTGATGTAATCACTACTGGAACTCTCGAAGCTCTCACAGGGCAAAGTGGGGACCAGCTGCGTGGGTTGGGGTCCCAGAGGCAGGGTGGAGAATGCTTGCTCAATAAAAGGTAAGTTCTTCATCTTTTTTCGTGGCTTGGCATTCATTTCAGGGAAGCATCGGTCCAAAATGCATCGATGCTATGTCTCCACAGTAAACACTGTCCTTTTTCACTTGTTAAAATGACAGTGAAAGGTCGACTCTTAACAGATTGACCTCAAAGCCACGTTCCTCTCTCTAAAGCAGAACCGTTCCCACGGGGGCTTGCTGATGCAATGACACAGAAATAGAAAGCTCTGGCATTTATTAAGACTGGCTTCTCCCCAAGGGGTCTGTTTAATTATGAGATCTGATTCTGGTTATATTAAGACTGGTTTTCACAACGCCGGTAAATTCACGCAAACATGATGAAGTGAGCCCTTTTCCCCCTCCTCTAAGTCACTACGTTTCACAACATTTTGAAACACACAGTGAATTTGATGACAGGGCTGGGCTTTATTCGAGAACGTTCGCTGGCTTTTTCAGTTCCGTGTTTTAAATGCCAGTTTTACGTGTGGCATTCAGTGGTAATCGTAGTTGTGATATACAGACGAACAGCTAGAAAACACGTCACCTCCCGAACACACAGTTCGCCAGTGTCACCTTACGTGAAGAAACTCGCATCCAGTGCCACGTGGGCCTGCGAGTTATCTTGGGGTCAGTTTGGTTGGGACTGTGCACTTGGACAGTCAGGACAAGTCAGACGTTTCCCTCACAAAAATCCCTTAAGCTAAGGACTCAGTGCATTGCAACCGGTAAATTTCATAGGCCTCGGGAAAGGCCAAAATCATTATTGCCCAACACTGGGTGTTTGCTTGCTCAAGAGATAGATACTTGTCGCCATGATGGTCACCTACCAACTGTTGCCCGATTTCACCGACCCTTACCCCACACATGCGGACAAGGGACCCTGAAACAGCCCCACCAGGCGTGAGCACTAGGCCTGGGGGCTGGCGGGGGAGGGGAGGCAGGGCAGTGCCAGCCAATCAGAAGCCGACTGGGTGCCCATGAAACAATGAGCTGCTGGTGAGGGCGTGGCCAGGAAAACGGCTTTTGGACAAAACTGTCATTTTATGGGTGCGCTGTCCACAGACATGGTACCCGTGCTGTCTTCCGAATAATGTCACCCAGCCCCTTTTCCTGTGCTCTGCACTCCCGAAAGATCTAGTCCCCGATCGAGCGAGACTCTGGCTGTCCTCGGCCTCGGAAGAGGGGGAGGTATGTGGCAGTAGGCGTCTCAGAAGGAAGGATGGCCGCAGGGCGGCCCTCTGGGAGGGTGCCAGGCCTTGAGAGTGGGAGAGACTGGTCTGGGGTTAGGAGTCAAGTTTCAGCTTAGCTCTCTGGGTCAGTCTCGGAATTGAAGTGGGAAGCCCGGAGGCATAAGTGTTGTCTCGTGCGGCTGGTCCCGGATGCACGGTCTCTCTGGCTTCGTCTTACTTTACTTCTCTTCTGCAAACTTCTCACGGGACATCCTACTCCTCCGTCATCAAGTGGCAAGTGCCCACCGTGTGACGGGCGGGCGAGGAGGCTGCCGTGGTGCAGAGGAAGACGTAACAGATCAGCAGGTGTCCAAGGACATTTAAATAGAAAATAAGGCGCAGACATTCACAGACACCAAGACACTACCAGCTCAGAGGAACCGTTGCCGTGGCCGCAGTGCTACAGCAAGGCTTCCTGACAGATGACTCGATCCTCTTTAGGCTCAGAGGACCACTTTTTGGGGACTCATTAAACCTTCTTTTACATATAGATGAAAAATTGGATGAAAAACCTAGAACCATTTAGAGGAAGGATACTGGATACGACTGATATATTTCCTTTTCATGTTTGGGATCTGCGGAGTTTTCTTTCAGCAGAATGAAAGTCCAGCACCCTCCTTCACCCAGGGAAACGCCGATGTCTCTTTGGGGCCCCGCCCACTTGCTTGTTCCTGCTCTGTCCTGGGCAGCCGCGGTCCCAGACGCCTTCCTGCTTTCCACATGCCATTCCCTCCCCGTGCTCTGTCCCTGCCCGCGCGTGAGCTGGCCAAACACTTGTCATAACCGTCCCCACGGTGTCACAAAACACACACAATGGGGTGCCGCATGGAGCAGCAGAGAGAACCTGGACTCAGATCCCACAGACCTGGGCTTAGCAGCCGTGTGCCCTAAAGCAGGTTAATCTGAGCTTCAGTGTCTGTCCCCAGGAAGTGGTAGATATCCATTCGTCCGATCAGGCCTGCCTCGCAGTGCCGTTTTGAGGGTTAAGTGAGGCAACAACCTATGTGAAATGCTTCACATAGAAAGGTCTTAGGAAATTCTGATTACTGCGTGGTATGTGTCACATCACTCATCGTGAGAGCTGGGAGACCTAGTCCCTGGGCAAAGTCTAACACGAGGACGTGCGACGTTTAGCCACACACCTTGCCTGTAGCATCCTCTCGATGTAAAAGTTTAATAACTCTTAAAAACGGAAATCAAGCTAGTTCACTAATTGGCTTCGAATACATTTTGACTCCTTTTAATCACCTCTCGCCAATCCAAATGCTCACCTGTTGTTGGGTAGGGTGACAGTGAGGCTGTTCTGTCTCACCCACTGCCCACGGGATTGTACCTCCCGCCTACGTGAAATTACATGTGTCCGCGTAACTCGCTATGGCCAATGGTATGTGAGTGGAAGTGACACATGTCACTTCTGGGAGAACACTTTGAGAAGGAGTCTGCCCCCACTGAATCTTGTCCCCGGCCTGGGTCCCAAAGCGAAGGCAGCAAGAGAGTCGAGTCACAGTCAGCCCACGATGGACATGTACCGTGAGTAAAAGAGGAACAAGGAACAAGCCTGTGTCATTTCAAGCCACTGAGATTTTGGACTCATTTGTTAGTGAGGCAAAACCTAGCCTGTACTGACGGACACATCACGTTTAGCAGGCTGTGTTTTCTGGAAACCACAGAGAGCCTCGTCTTTTGAAACGCAGAAGAAAGTGTGCCCCTCCCCAGCTTTCCAGCCCACCTTTTGCTCTCCGTTATTATTATTTTTTTTTAGATTATTGATATTATATGTCAGTGTGATCAATATTTGTAAACATAGGTTATCTGGGACTGGCTGCTTGAATCTATTTTAAACGACTGGGTGCTTTATGCTGCTTTCTTGGATTTCAACCCTTTCTAAGCAGCATTTCCTCCACAGTGGAGGAGGCAGGCACACGAGAAGACCAGCGTAGTACATCACATTTAAGCTTTCTCCTCATTCCTCTTTTATTAATTATCTTGCTTTCAGTAAAGCTGAAAAGTCTCTCGGGGCTCTCTCCAGCGTTCTTCCTAAGTCTCACTTCATTCTGGCCATTCGGTTTTGTCACACCTTTCCTATAAGTTCGCATAGCACTCATCAAATTCGCTATCTGAAATTATTTTTTGATCTACTTACTTATCGACTGTTCCTGGTACGTGCTGTGGCTTAGTGCTGCTCTTCAGAAACTTCGCGACACGCTTCTCTCTCCTTCCACCTTCTGTTCACTTCTTCACATGTCAGCTCCCTAAGGCTTTCCTTTCGAAGATGATCTAATACCTAATGCTTGACATTCATTTTAGAGGGTTCTACACATTTTAAAGTTTGTTTGTCAAATATGCCGTGTCCCCTGATTTTGTAAAAATGCTTTCCTTAATTCTAAGACACGTGTTAACGGTCTCGCTTTTTCCTTATGCTACTTGTAAGTACTCCAGTACGACCTGCCTCTGGCTGCGCTAACTAACCAGTTCCTCCCTGTCGGTCAGGAGCCGTTCTTCTTTAAAAAAAAAAAAAAACAAACTCTTATTTTCTGTATCACCTATTCTAGGAACTCAGATTACTCCTAAAAGTCAGGGGGCAGCTCCTTTTTAAGGTGATGGAGCGTGATTCTTACAACCTTCACACACGAGCATGTAATTGGCTCCGGCAGCTAACGGAAGGCCTTAGGGGACCTGGTTTTCTTAGAACTAATCGGGTAATGAATTAAAATTTCAACATGTCCTTCCGCGTACAGTTTAAAGCCACACACACACACACACACACACACACACACACACACACACACGCACGCACACACACGCAAGCCCTTTAAAATTTCCCCTCTATTTATTTAGGATTGCACCCCAATATACTTACTCTCTTGTTTATATATGGGTATTCCACGTTGCTATTCTCCTTTATGGAAATAGTCACACCTATAAACTCACGTCTGCACTTTGTCTTTGATTGTCAACAAGGAGAGAGGAAAGATGACAGGCCCAAAGGGCGGGGGCGGGGAGGAGGAAACGGGGGGCTGAGCGCACAGAGCCGCGGGCCCCCCACGACAGGGCTCACCGCTCAGGGCTCATCATTCCTGGTGCGAGGGGGCAGAAGTGTCCAGCTCCCCTCCCCCGCCCCGTCCCGTGTGTGAGGCGCTCATCCGTGTGACAGCTGTCCAGGGCTGGAGGCTGGTCCTGAGGGATTCTCTAACAGAAAACTGGCCCCTTTGAAGCGTGGCTCAACCACTGAGGCGTTGTCACCACCCGGTCACTTACGCGGGCGGCCGCCGGTCGGAACGAAGCCAAAGGAGAGAAAGAAACGGGACAGTGAGTGAGGGGGCATGAGTCACCTCTCTCCATTCTCAGCGTTTCTTTTCGCAAGGTCTGTGTGGGGACCGTTCGCCGCGACCGTTAAACCCCGCGCATTTGCCTCGAGCATGAACACGCGAAAGGAAGAGCTGGAGGACCGGGCCATCGTCAAGATAGCCGCCCACCTCCCCGACCTCATCGTCTACGGCGACTTCTCTCCGGAACGACCCTCTGTGGACTATTTCGACGGCGTCCTGATGTTTGTGGATATTTCAGGCAAGCGCTAATGAGGGGGCGTTTACCGTGGGTGCCGAACAGGCTCACGTCGGAGCTCACACACACGGCCTGACCGCAGCTTCTGTGCGGTGACAGCGGAGGGTCCCACGGAGAAAGCAGGAGGGAGTGGGGGAGGGTGGCCCTCTCAGCTTCCCTTCCCAAGCGTCTCCGGTCACCAGCCGTCTCTATCGTGCCCGGGCCTCACGCCTGGGACCGTCTCGGCCCCGGCTTCACAGACTCAGCTCCCCGAGCCCCCCACGCACCCCGGGCATCACCGGCCTCAGGAAGTGGCGTCCCCAAATGTCATTTACATCTTAGCAGTAAACGGACCGCCCCCTGGGAAGTGTGTGCATCGTCCTCACCATGAAATGGAAAGTTCTAGACCCAGCTGAAGGGGGCGCCGCCATCCCCGTGCACGCTGAGAACTTTGGGGGGCGGGGAGGAGGAGGAGGCCGGCACTTTCCCTGACCCTCAGGAGCGGGGAGGCCGTGGAGACGACACCTGCCCGTCCCGAAAAGCCGGGGCCTCGGCTCACCCGCGCGACCTCCCCGTCCGGGCCCGCCGGCCCCCCGCGCGGCCGGGGAATCCAGCTGCCCGCCTCTCGCAGGTTTCACCGAGATGACCGAGAAGTTCAGCACAGCCATGTACATGGACCGAGGCGCCGAGCAGCTGGTGGAGCTCCTCAACCACTACATAAGCGCCATCGTGGAGAGTGAGTGTCCCCGGGGGGCCCGTGCTTGAGGGGTGCTGTGGCTTCGCGCTCTCCGCTGTCCCCGTGACACGTGCAGGAAACCAGCCTTTTCTGGAACGTAGTAGGGGACAAGGGCAGGGCTGTCGTCACACCTCGCCCATACGGGCCGCCTGCGGGAAAGTAGCTTTCGCATGTGTCCAAGGACGGGGCGCCAGCGTTGGAGAGAGCTGTCCCCGTAGTGCCCTGGGCTGCCCTCAGTCGCCCAGGGAAGCCAGCGTCGCTGGGAGGCGGCTGCGCGCACAGGCCAGCGCGTCGTGACTGACCCAGTGGTGACGTGTCTCTTAACGATGGCTCCTGGGGCGCTCCGCACTGCCCGGAAAGTCTGGTCCCCTTCCCGACCTCTGTCCCCCATCTCGGTGGCGCTGCGAGTTCCCACTGTTGGTGAAGCGAAGGGTTCGCTCTGTCGAGGCACAGTCCAGCCCCCGCCCTTCGCCGGGGTCTCGGTTTCCTAGCAACACGGAGGCTCCCGGGCAGCAGCGCCCGCCCGATTCCTTCCCGCGCCCACTCAGCACGGCGGTGTTGGGCAGACGTGCGCTAAGGCACAGGCGAGGACAGATGGCCGTCTGGGCCACGCAGCCTCCACAGACGAGACCCGAGCTGACCACGCGGCTCTGCGACACTCAGTTCCCGGGGGCCCTGTCACGCGTGCACTTGTCACGCTCGCTCGGGCCCCCGCTCGTCACCACGTTGTGGCCCACGGCCTCCCGCGGCCTCCCACGGCCTCCCACGGCCTCCCACGGTCATGGCGTAGGGCAGCTGTTCTCAGGCCTCCCCGCAAATCCTGCCTCCTCCTCCGTCCTCCCCTCCTGTTCTCGGAGAGGGCAGGTGCTCAGCCCCTCCTGCTGCAGAATCTCCCAGGGGGGTTTGGCGACGTGTCTGGGACGGCGTCTCCAAGATGAGTCTGTCCTCTTGACGGGACTTCCATGCCGTCGGCGACGACTGACGTCTCTTTATTAGCTTTAAGAAACAGAGTTGGATTGAACTTTTCTTCTCTTTTCTTTTTTTTCCTCAGAGGTATTGATTTTTGGAGGAGACATCTTAAAATTTGCAGGTAGGGGGGCCTCCCCGAGGCGGGGCGGGGTAAGGAAGCAGTGCTGATGGGCGTCTCAGGGACGGCAGCGGCGGGAGCCGGGTTGGGGGGCGTCTCCGTGCAGAGTCACAGGGGGCAGGCTGAGCCCCAGGGCGGGTCCTGAGCCCGGCTGGCTCTGTCCCCCGCCCCCCGCCCCAGGCGATGCGCTGCTGGCCCTGTGGAAGGTAGAGCGGAGGCAGCTCAAGAACTTCATCACCGTGGTGATCAAGTGCAGCCTGGAGATCCACGGGCTGTTCGAGACCCAGGAGCCCGAAGAGGGCCTGGACGTGCGCGTCAAGATAGGTGGGCTCGGGGCGGGGGGTCCTCGCGTGCTCCCGACGCCGCTCTCCCCGGGGGAGAAAACGGGGGGACGCAGCGGCCCCGCCCCGCCCTCCCCCCTCCACCTCGGGGATCAGGCCGCCCAGAGCCTTAGCTCCCCGCTGCGCGGCTGACAGACTTCAGACCAACCCTGATGTCACCTCACGGGCTCTCACGGAGAGGAAGGCTGAGTGGTCAGGACAGTACCGGGCACATGGTGACCGCTCCAGAAGTGGCTCTTGTGATTACCATTACTGTCACAACGCGTGGCATTAAGTACCACAGAGAGTGGCCTGCGGTTACCTGGATTCAGCAGGGTCACAGGACCACCAGTTGCCAGTGAACCACCAGAGGCCACGCTTGGAGGGGACGCTGACTATCAGAGTGCCTGCTGGCTTCCCCAGCCTCGCCCCTCTGTCTGTCACCCGGGCGTCTCTTTCCTGTTAGAGCCTTGTTTGCATTTATGTCTGATCGAATGCAAATCTTCCCCGACAGGAATTATTCAGGTTGCTTTCTGTTGCCCTTAAGTATAAATGAATGGTGGACGAGATAAGATAGCTTTGGGGGCTCCCGGGACCATCCGAGGAGACAGATGTCACAGACAGGTGCCGATCAGTAGCCGGCTTTCTAGCGTTGTGAGCAGAGGCCTGTGGGAAGGCCGGGGCCCCGATTTCCCCGTAAAGCCTGAGGAATTAGGTCTGGTCGTGCCCAGAACCGCTGCAGGGGGGTGAGGGGCAGCCCGGGACGGCCTGTGCGAATCTCCCCGCCAGGGCTGGCCGCCGGCCACATCACCATGCTGGTCTTTGGGGACGACACCCGAGACTACTTCCTGGTGATCGGCCAGGCGGTGGAGGACGTGCGCCTGGCCCAGAACATGGCACAGATGAACGACGTGATCCTGTCGCCCAACTGCTGGCAGCTGTGCGACCGCAGCATGGTGGAGATCGAGCGGATTCCGGATCAGAGAGCGGTGAAGGTGCGCGCGGCGGCCCCAGTCCGCGCCGGGGGCCCGGGTCGCGGGGGCCTGGGTCGCAGGGGCCGCCGCGGGGCGGGCGGCGTCCACGACGCTCTCAGACCACAGGACGCTCGGGTGGGCCAGGCTGGGCCGGGCCCGCAGGCCTCGGTCTGGGCAGCCGCTCCGGGGGAAAGTATTGGGGCGTCTCTGTCCTAACTAAAGCTGCGGGATTCGGGTGTCGAGGCCCTGGGGGTGCAGCGCCCTTGCTTGAGAAAGGGGGAGTTCTCCGGGAGCAGGGGGGATGGCTGTCACTTCGGGCGTGGCCGCTGGAACCTCCTCGCCTGCCCCACCCAGCGCACGCCTCACTCCGGCGAGGGCGGGAGGTGCTCGGAGGCGGGGACGCTTGGTGATGGAGGGTGACAGCTCCGGTGGCCCTGCCTGGCAGCACACACTGGGGACCCGCTGAGAGGGGGGGTGTGGCCAGTTAGAGAAACTGCTTCGAGAGTGTGCGAAGTGGGGGACAGTGTGCTGCTCCCCAAACCAGGGACGGGCCTGCACGACCAACGGGACGGAAACACAGAATCCACACAGATGCTGGCGACGGGGACAGGCCCCGCCTCGCTGTGCATCAGCCCGCAAGCCTCACGCCCCGCCGGGCCGCACCGCCCACGCCGGCACTGACGCCCGTGCGGGCCTCAAGGCCCCGCGGCCGGTGGCTCCGCCCTGGTCCCCGTCGTCCTCAGCCGTCCCTTATGCCTTCCCAAGCGGCTTTGATTCCGTCAGACTCACGGAAAAGTTCAGAGGTTATAGAGAGTTTCCAGGTCCCCTGCGCCCCGCGGCCCCGAACGTTAACCCCCTCCGTAAGCGGAGAGCAAAGTCACCGCCAGGACACCGCCGTGGGCGCCGGCCGGTCCACTAGCCCAAGGCCGGGTCTGGGTTCCGCCGGCTCCCCGCTGCTGTCCTGGGCGCAGTGGACCGGGTCCCCACGCGAGCCCCCACGCAGCCCCTCACTCACCGCGCCCCTCACTGCGCCCCTCACCGCGCCCCTCACTCACGGCGCCCCTCACGGCGCCCCTCACCGCGCCCCTCACTCACCGCGCCCCTCACTCACCGCGCCCCTCACCGCGCCCCTCACTCACCGCGCCCCTCACCTCTCCGGTCACGCAGTCTCCCGCCATCCGTAGCAACCGCTCCTCGCTTTTTTCCTTGCCTTGTGCGACCTTGACACCTAAGGTCACAAAACGCTCCGTTTGGGTTTGCTCGATGCTTTCTCATTGTCGGACTAAAGTCCTCCACCACAGAAAAGAGGGGGCGCTGTCCTCCGCGTACCCCGTCACGGGGTTCGTGACCTTGATGTGAATCTTTCGACACTAACACCTTCTGGGGCACCCAACGGTGTACGGTTGAACCCGATTTTATGTGAATTAAGATGCTATGAAGGGAGAAAGAAGTTCTAAGAGTGGGGAGGGGTACAGGG
>PVKZ01004188.1:0-88129 GCA_004027375.1 Macroglossus sobrinus | reverse complement strand
CAGGGGCGGGGAGCAGCCCTGGCCCAGCCCTTCCCCTCACTTCCTGTACCTCGGTTTCCCCTCTTCCCTCCTCCCGTTCCTCAGACCCACGCACTGTGCTCCCTCCCACTGCTACCGCCCAGCCCAGGCTCCCTCTCCGCCCCTGGGCTCACGCCTGACCCCGAATCCCTTTCTGCCAGCCCTCCAGCCTGCCAGTTCTCTCAGAGTCGCGCAGCCACTGGGGGAAGGTCCTGCTCCAGCTAAGAGCCGGCAAGGATATCCCCATCGGCCCTGACCCCCGACGTCCAGCCCACACATGAGCCAAGCCTCCTCCACCACAGGGCCTTTGCACGTGCTGCTCTCCTTGCCGGAAGCATTGCCGCCTCTTCCAGCCCCAGCCTCAGCCCCAGGCCTTGGCCAGCTAACAACTTCTGGGCCTGAGTTAGCTGCCGCCGCCTCCGGGAAGCCTGCCCTGCTCCCTGAGTCCGTGGGATCAGGTGTCTCGCGTCACCGTGTGACTGTTTCCCTCCCACCCTAGCCCCAGAGGCTGGGGACACATCTCCGTACCCAGCCCAGGGCCCGGCAGGAAGTAGGTGCCTCAGCAACACCTGCTGGACCGAGGGGGAGGTGATGCTGCAGAGGCTGCGGGGTGGGGGGTGCTGGCCCCACAGGGGGAACAGGACGAGATGACGTGGGTCGGCTCCCTCCTCACGTCAGAGCCAGCCTGGCCCAGGACCCCACGGGCCGCAGCAGACGCCGCGCCCACCACCCTGCGTCCCCGCCTGAGGATACGCAGCGTCTTGGAAACGGGCGGGGGAGGGGGGATGTTTCTCCCTTCATGTCTTGATGTAGGCAGTCATCAAACGGATAAAGTTAAAACGGGACAAATCCAGGTTTAAGTTGCTGTGACAAGCGACTCTTAGGTTCTCTAGAACCCAGAGTCAGGTTTCCCCTTATTTAAAAAAAAAAGAATGATTTTACGTGAATAATGCACATGTAAAGAAACGCCTTGGCAAGCCCTTGGCAGCAGCGGGCAGGGGATGAGGACAGACACGGGGACCGGGAGCGCAGGGCAGGGGGTCACAGAGTCCCAACGAACAGTCAGCCCGCATCTCCCGGGCTCACACCCTGCATCACCCTCTCGCATCGGGGGTCTGGGGACGGGGACCCCTGCCACCCCACACACACACACCCTCAGGGGAGAGGTGGGTCAGCCCATGGGGCCTGGGGACAGGAGGACTTTCTATGGGAAGCATGGTAGGAGCCCCCTCACCCCGGAGCTGGGGAGGGGGCTCCCTCCTCCTCACCCAGCTCGCCCTTCAGAGAAGGGTCCCAAGGCGCCGCCTCTGGGCCAGCGGCTGGGAGGTTTCACCGTGGCTGAGGCCCGGGCCCCACTCTCTGACCCGCTGGTACCGGCGAGAACACGGAATTCTGAAAACTTCCGGCTCTCTGGCTGGTTTTGAACTTGAAGGAGAAGACGTGTGACTCGCCGTCACCTGTCAACCCTCCAGTGTCCTGTGTTAGGGCTTCTCCCCCGGGCGTGTGTGGCATGGGAGGGTCGGGGAGCAAGGTGTGGTCCCTGACTTTGGCCTCGGCTAGCCCGAGGCAGGGTTCGGGGTGCTGAGACAGAATAGGGCCCCCTGGGTGGTGGGGGGCAGAGGGCGAGCACCCAGGGCAAGATGACATTTGCAACAAGGAACATCGTGTGACATTCCTAGGGAGAGTGGCATTTCACGTACAAGCTACAACAGCAGCTCTGTGCGTCCAGCTGAAAACGGCAGCTGCCCCCCACTTGGTCAGACTCAGGAGCGGGCACACGGCTTTCTAAACACGGTGCATTTGGTTGAGAGGGGCCACGGGCCTCTGCTGTCCCTGCCAGCTCGTCTTCAGAGCTCTCTGGCTCCAGGGTGACCAACGCGTCCTGGTTGGCTGGGGACTGTCCCATTTCGACACTGAAACCCTCGGTCCCCAGCGAACCAGCTGGGGGGTCACCCTGGCTGCCCTGTTGGTGCTCTCGGCCCATCCCGCCAACCCACTTTCCTTTCGGGGTACTCTCAGCACCCACATTCTCTCCGAGGGAGAGGCACACAGCGACTTCAGAGCATCTGACCCTCAGTCATGCACGCGCACAGCAAGACTAGCGTCCCCTGAGAACAGGAGAAAACACGGGTCTAAGTGCAGTCCCCCGAAACTGTCACAAACGGGGACCTGGGCCCCTCCCACCCAGCGGGCAGGCCCCCCTCACCTGAGCCCCGGCACCAGCCCCGCTCCCGCCCGCCCTGTGGGGTTGTGGGAGGAGCGGGGAGGCTGGCTCGGCTCATCGTTAGGGAACAGAGCGTGGCGCCAGGCTGACCAGCTCGGCAGGGCTGCAGGGGTCGGGGGCCGATGCCAGCAGCTGGAAGGGGCTAGAGAAAGTGGGTGGCGGGTTGACAGGGACAAAGCAGGCAGCACACGGGTCCCAGGCAGGTCCCATTTCCTCAGCCGTACAAGGCGAATGTGTCCCCAGCCTCGCACGGCTGCTGAGCCCTGGGGGTCTAAGGCTGTGGGACACACGCCAGCCCATCAGGAAGTGCCCAGGACGGGGCATTTCCAGCGAGGCTGAGGACTTCCCACACCCTGACACCCTCCAAGCAGACCCTGGGGGTTGGAGAGAGGAAACCCCCCATATCCACTGACCGAGCCCCCTCCCGAACCAGCCACCCAAGTCACTGCTGGCTCCTGCCCGCTGTCCACTATCGACAAACACTGCACGAACACCGCCGGGACCCGCGCTCGGCCCCGGTGCTGGGCGGCAATGCTCGGTTCTGCTCAAACACCCCGCAGGGCCCTCCCCGAGGGCAGCAGGGACCCGATGGGTCGCACGGCCACCCCTCGGATGGACGCACTGGGGGCCGGAGGCGTTCCCAGCCACAGAGAGAATGCTGCATAAAGGGAGTTGCATTTACTCAGCAAGTTACCTAACACTCCCCGGAGCACCTGACAGGAGACGAGACTGTCACCTGCGGCTTCGTTGGTGGGAGGGTCCGTTCACCTGAGGACGCAGACCTGGGAGTTGCCACCTACCACCTGTGTGACCTCGGGCAAGGCTCTGCCACAGTCTGTGACCACCATTTAGTGCCCTTTATTTGACTGGTGCCCAGGGGGAGAAACTATATTTTAAACGCCCTTCCAAAGATTCCAGAAGGACTCTGATTAAGGCTTCATCATCTCGTCAGTGTAAAAAAGGCACTTTACAGCTGAACTCACGTGCTTCGAAAGGGACAGAGCGCTAGAGAGGACCACGTGACAAGCTGCAGGTAACGAAGATATCCTAAACTACTGTAAGAGGCAGACGATCCAGGAATGTATTGTGAACAAACATGGCAGAAAGTTATCATCTTTAATACGTCGAGCACACAGAGCAGAAACAATGTAATGACGATGGATACACACGGAAATGAATGGATAACGAACAAACCCAATGGAACGTGGTCGAAAGAAATGAAATCACAACTCACGAGGAAGAAGAAAGCAGATAACGCACGACAAACAATATCGCTAGCTCGCCAATGAGTGAGAACCAGAACCACAGCATCGTCTGATCGGCAGGGTTCTTTAGCGGTGACTTAGTGCCATGCTGGACAAGGGGCCAGAGTGCGGTGACACCCGGGCACAGGGCGGGGAACTGGTCCCACTTCTGGGAAGCGGTTCCGACAGCATGAAAGCTCTTACGATCTTCTTAGTGGTCGGCCCAGCGATTCCGCTTCTAGAACCCGCCCTGCGGAAGCGATGTAACGTGGGGACAGAACCTTACGGGTAAAGCGGTTCACAGCAGCTCGGGGGTAAAGAGGAGAAACGCAGAAACACCCTCACTCTCTAACAGAGCGGGAGGCAGGAAGATTGAGTGACTCACAGTGTGGCTGGAAGGTGGGGAAACGGGGGACACTCAATAACGGGGTGGGGAGGGGGCTCATGAAGCAAGATAAACACCGCAAGTCAAGTTCAAGTTCAACTGCGAAGTCAAGTTCAAGTTCAACTGTGTTTGCAAAAAAAATGGGCATGGGAGAAATCCCGGCAGGAAGTGAGTGTGTGTCACAGATGCTTCCCTGACGGGTGGCTCCGGCCTCCTGCCCTCTGTCACCCCTGCGGGAAGCACAGAGCGTGCACGTGCGCATGCAGACGCGGGGGGACGGACACACACGCATGCCACTGCACAGAGCCCGGCGCCGAGCTACCTTCTCGCACAGGGCCAGCACGGTTCCGGCCTGGATTATCGCAACCTGTTCTTCGTTCCTCAAATTCTAAAACACAGAAACGGGCACGGGCGTCGGACCCCGGATCCCACAGGCGGTCAGCGCGACGTAACTGAGGGGGTCTCTCCGAGCGGCGTCCCCGGGGATCGGCCCCCACTTTCTGAAGGGGCTGGCCTCTAAGAGCAGAGGTGGCCTGTCTGAGGCCTGGCCCTCGGCGTGGGAACGCTGCCAGAGTGACGCCGGGGGCCATGTAGGAACAGAGCCTCGTTCTAGCCAATCCTTTAGGAATCTCGAGGGGTCCTGCTTTCTTTCTGGGTATTTTTTTTATGCGTTTTATCCCTCGTCGCTCACAGGCTACGAGGGTGCTCTAACTTCAGCCCCCACCTGTGAGGAATGTGGACCCAGCCACCCCCAGGGGAACACGGCCATACAAAAGCCTCACGCTGCACTCATCCGATCTTTTAAATTAGGAGGGAAGTAAAACAAAACAGAACAGAGGGCCACACAGAGCACACCCGAACCAAAACAAGGACACGGAACCAGAACCGGCTGCTCATAGTTACCCCGTTATCGCCAAGGATATCTAACTTCTTCATAAGTTCAGAAATATTCACATCCTGGAAGAGACGTCCAACGGTCATTTCCATGGGAGCTGACAGGCCAAGCCCTCTCCCCACAGCGCACGCAGCCCTCCGCTCAGCTCGGAGGGCAGAGAACTACCGAGCTGTCCCCCCGGGGAGCACGGGGCAGGCAGAGGCCGGCAGCTGCTGCTTTGGGCCGCGTTTCATGCCAGTGCCAGCACTGCTTTCTAGAAAAACCACCTCAGCTGAGAGCCCCAGAGCGCTCACTGCTCAGTACGCGTGAGGACAGCGCCCAGGAGACTGAGGCCCCAGGAGGCTACGGGCCAGAGCCCGGGGGGCAGTCGAGCTGGGGTCTGTATTCGTGTCTTCACCCCCAGCGTCTACTCTTTTAACACGGGTACAGATGGAAGAACACTCCGTGACCCGCTAAAACAATGAACTAAAACTTTCAAAATGGTGCAGGCGTGGGAGCGGGGGTTATCATCGCGTTAAAGCGACTTCTGTCCCTGGCGTAAGGACCCAGCCCCCTTCACAGGTGAGCCTGGCGCTGGAGCCGCCCTTGGCCTCAGTGAAGCACCCCCCACCACCACCACCACGCACACCCCAAAGCACTCTACCTTAACTCCTTCCTGGCGACAGAACAGCTGGAGGGCCCCGCTGCTGCTCTCGGGGAAGCTGGTGATTTGGAGATTAAATGCTGGCGACCTCCGCTCTCTCTCCTGGGGAAAAGACTCGGTTTAAAAACAGAACTGTATTGAATGGTTTACCACTTGCCGCTTTTTTTTTTTTCCCCACGTTACGCAGCAAAACCAACGCATTCCAGCTGGCAAAGACGTCCCTAAGAAGCGCGGACCAGGACTTCCTTGTGTGGGCGAGAGAGAGCAAGGTGCGTCCCACGCTGGCCGCCCGCGGGCCTGTGGAAACCCGTTCACCGCTCACCTACCCGGCCAGGAAGAAACAGTTACCAGGTTATCCCCAGCGGGAGCAAAGCCCCGAAAGTCCCAAGCCACCAGGCCCCAATCCCACAAGACCCCGCTGCGGCTGAGCCGTTTCTTCAATATAATCTGCTGACTTGGTTCAGTTCTTTTGTTTGTTTGTTTTTAACCGCGCTCACAAACCAATGATCATTCTATCCCCGCCTTAGAGTGACAGTCAAATCACGGTTACGAAGGAAGGAAGCGGAAGCAAGCGTTTCCCCGGGAGAGGTGCTTATTCATCACCGGCAAAGCGACACGCTTTCAGGAAGGACAGAAGCCCCGTTGCTTACAGGGGTCAAGTGCAGTTGCTTACAGGGGTCAAGTGCAGCAGCAGAATAAACGCAGGGCTGCCCGACACCTGAGCCTTGGGTGGCCTCGTCAAAGCAGACCGTGACATCAAACTGCTTTTCTTTTCTCAAAAGTACAGCCAGGTAAGTAAGCGTGCTTTGGACCGCCCCTGCAGACTCGAGCTACGGACCCAACGGGCTTCTTCCCACTGTTGCTAACGGAGATGAGCACCGAGCTCCCACCCAGATGAACTTGGAAAAGCCTCAAGGAGAGAACTTGTGAATTTGTTTCCACGAAGCCCCAACCTGGCTAACTGCTTGAGTTTGAAACTGCTTAGCGAGAAACCCTTATGTTCCTTTTGGCCAAGAACAAAATTCGCGATGGCTCGGTTCTACGCACGCCCTTTCACCTGTAATATTTACGCAAACGGGAAAGTCACACGAGAAAGCTCCTATTTTACACCAACGCAAGTCAGAAAATCAGCTTCTAATGGCTCTGAAGGACGGTGGAGACACTTAAGAAAATTCTAGTAAACGGAGCCATGTTTATGGAGTCTCACGAGAAAAGGACGCATAACCAAGGCCTGTGACAGCCGGTGCAAGGACAAGGAGCTTGCGTGACTTCCCGTGGCCACTGCGTGGGTGAAGCAGCTCCCTCGGGCCCGAGCAGGAGCTGGGCAGCGAGCAGCACGGTGACACCTGGTTCTGGACACTGGGCCATGTGACAAAGTACAAGCTGGTCGGCTCCAGGGCAGACAGCCGGGAGGAGAAGCCAAAATCAGAAAGGCCAGCGCCACAGAGGCGCTCACTGCCACCGAGGGGCCTGGACACGCAAAGGGGGCACAGAGAAGCGAGTCACAGACTCGGGTGACGGTTAAACTGTCAACCAGGTTTCAGCTGAAACAAACAGAGTGGTGGAGGGACAGGGCGGTGAGGCCGTGCGGTGACACGGCCGAGGCCAGACGTCCACGGGACGCGGTCAGGCCGCCCGCGCCCTTCATGACACCGGGCCCAGCTCCGTGTGTCCGAGAGGAACTGAACGCTCGGCGGATGCCACCGGGCACGACGCTCGATGGCCCCCTAAGCTAGAGTGCCACTTTGCGCTGCAGCGTGAGTCCCAGAGCCATCTGTCAGCCCGTTACCACGGCGACACCGGGCCTGGGTCGTGTGTTCCCTGGGTAAAGAGGGCGGGAGCGACGTAACTCGTTTTCTTCGTCGCCTCTGCAAACACTTTGCTTTCGTGAGGGTTCACTTACCTGCGCGGACCTTGGCAAAGAGAAAAGGGGTGAAACGAGCAGTCAACACATTAGCGAGCCAGCCGCGAACTGGTGGGCACCTGCCATCTCAAAAGGTGAGACTCACAGCCTGCGAAGTCACTTTAAAAGGCGTGTTACTGTTAGCGGCGGCGGCGCCTCTGTCCGCGCTGGCAGCACGCCCGCGCGCACGCCGGGGTGACTACTACGCATGCAGGAGAGAAGTCGTTATGGGAACGAAACACAAATAAAAAAGGCAAACTATTGCAAAAACAAATTATTTTTATTAAGTGCAAAACAAGCCGTAGGCAATAAATAGATTAGCTCTGGTACATGTCCAAAGACGTCGCGAGCATTCTCTCCAGAACATATTATTAAGGCAGTGAAATTATTCTGAACATACAGATTGAAAAAGAAAAAAAAAAACAAAAAAGGAAAAAAAAATAAAAAAGGAAACAGCTATAACACGTTTCCCCTTGACACATGCTTCGAAACATCTGGGAGCTTTACAGGAATTTCAGTTTGGGCTCAAAGAGAATGTCTGCTCCGTTCGAGAGCTTACAACAGATAGAGTCTCTTACTTCGAGTTCTAGCACTCTGAATTCTAACAGCTCGTTCTGGTCCTTGGCGTCTTGCATTTCGTTCTTCAGCTGGTTCTCTTCCATTTCCAGCCTGTAAATCTAGAGCAGAAACACCTGTGGTTTGACGGGCAGGAGGACCGCTAGGCCTCACCTGGACAGAGTCACGGGGTGTGGGGGGGAGGGAATGGGGTGGGGTCTGCAGGCAGCTGCCAGGCCCTGCCCCCTGAGGGGCGGGACAGTGCAGCAGAGAGAGGCTATGCCTGCTTCGGCCCTGCAGCACCCCCAGCCTGGCCCCGGGTGGGGGCCTCCTCATACATCTGTTGACTAAATGGATGATGGGGAAACTGAGGCACACAGCAATTAAGTTCCTTCCCCGAGGTCAATGGTGGGGGAGCAAGAGTGGGCCCCAAGCCCATCCGAGTGCCTTCTCACCCCAGCCCATCCAGGGTGCGCGCCCCCTGCCCCCCAGACCAGGCCAGCAGCCCACAGCAGGAGGCCCTCCATCCTGGGACTGTCCCAGAGGGCTTGTGGAGAGGGCTCAGTGCCAGCAGTTCCCCAGAAAGCACAGTCAGTCTCAGGGGGAGGCTACCCAGGCCTGACACCCACTGGCAGCCCCTGGTCAAGCCACGTGACTGCGCTGCGCCCCAGCTTCCTCCGAGCAGGAGCGCGGCCGCCCCCCTGCACTGGCTGCAGGGGGACTAAGTGAGCTGATGACGCACAGAACGAGGCCTTGCACGCTGCCTCCCCTTCCAGTCAGGAGGACGGTCACCGCGTGTCCTCGGCTGCGGGGGTGCCCGCCCCCAGGGGACATCCGGAAACACCGTTCCCGTGGCTCCCAGAATTCCGTGAACAGGGCCCGGATAGGGAATCCGCACCCACACACTACAGGGGCTGGTCCTGCCCCAAAGCATTCTCCCCCTGGAGGAACGCGGGGCAGGGGACAGCCACCCAGCCGGTCAGCGCAGAGCAGCGGCTGGACCTAGGCCCCTCCCAGGGGGGCGGGGCCGAGCCAAGGCCCCTCCCCCGGGATGGGGCGGGGCCGAGCCCCGCGGTTCTGGCATGGAGGACCCCTAAGAGCTGGGCTGGGCCGGGTCGGCTCCTCCAGTGCGGGAGGTGCGGAAAGGCAAGCCCAGAGGGACAGAACACGGGTGGCAGGGGGTGGGGGACAGGGAGTGACTGCCACCGGGCTCGAGTGGTCTTTACGGGAGGCTGGAAAGGCCCCCAAACTGCACTGTGCTTAGTGGTTGCACAACTTGGTAAATTTACTAACAAAAAAAAGGAAAAAAAAGAAAGAAAAATCACTGCATTGTAGACAAGAAAAAAATTAAGCTAAGGTCTTGTCCCAAAGCATTAGGTCTGCTCCCCAGGCCGAGTCCCTGAGAGGGTTCTGGAAAAGTCTATGAGCGGAATGAATGTTCCATGCTCGGAGGGGGAGGGGCGGGCTCAGCGCTGCCAGCGCCATGGCCTCCCGACCGTGAACTGGACAGTGGCGGCCTGAGGGCTGCCCACCCACCAGTGCCGGGGCCCCTCCCCTTGTGGGGGGCTCTGGAACCCCGAGGAGCGCAGAAGGCTGTCAGAGGGGGCAGGCGGGCACCACGTCCGCAGGTGCCCTGAGGGAGACCTAAATCAGCTCCCTGGGCGGCCCCAGAGGTCGGAACCAGGACCGGCCTCATAGGTAGCCCGGTGACCGGCTCTGATGAGCAGGGGAGGCGGCTTTCCTCTATCGGCCACCAGGGGGCGCCAGCGAGACCGCAGAGGGGGGCGGGTTTCTGGAGGGCCTTGGCCCCGCCAGCCCTGCTCCTGGGGGCGGGGGACCCCCACCACGTACCTTCTCCAGCAGGTCTTGGTTGGTCCTGATGAGCAGCTGCTTCTCCTCCACCCACTTGGAATCCTAGGGAGAAAGAAGCCTTAACTGTTCCCACGCACCGGGCAAACAGGTGGCGAAATAACAGTGTCTGGCGAGAAAGGTCACCCGACAGGAGACCATCTATGAAAAGGTCACTGTGAGCCTTTAATCCCGAAAAGGAGAAACAGCAGGTTTGAAGAGCAGCCCCCCCCCCAACTCCCCCACGCCCCGCCACTCAGAGCCCCAGAAGCGCCGGGGGCTGGTTCTGTGCCGGTGACGGCAGCGGCGGCGTCCCTGGCCGGCACGCTGCGGCCATGGCCGGCTTCCAGGCCGGCCCCCGACGGCCTCCGCCCGCCACGGCCGGGCAGCGCTACGGCAGCACGCGCCTGTCCATTCTGCTCCCTCTGCCCCGGCCACGGTCAAGTCCCACCCAGGTCAGTTCCACGGGCCCACGGCGGGCGGTCTGCCCTGTCACCGGCCTTCCCAGCGCCCGGCGTGGGGCCTGGCACACAGCCAGTGCTCGATAAAGCCCCGTGAGGACGGTAAAGGGACAAATGAGGGCCTTCTGCCCCCTTTTCCCAGCTCTGGTGGCTCCTGGGCCTCCTCCCCCCTAACACGCAGGATAAAGCTCTCCCGCCCCATGGAACAGCTCTGGGCCCAGGCTTTGCCTCTCCCCTTTGTCCTGCTGTCACCCAGACCTGGCCAGATTCAGAGGATGCACACAGCGGGGTGGCTAATCTGAGCAGCTCGAGGCCCCGGATTTTTAAGTGACAGTCACAGCGCGGAGCCCTGAGGCCTGGCCCCCGGCAAGGACTCGGAGCCAGAAGCAGGCGTCAGTTCATTTCTGCAACTGGGTCTTGATCGTCCAGGGCAGCTTCTCTTCAAGATTCGAGTCAAAGAGTATCTCGGTCACCCTTTGCTTTGGGAGTGGCTCCTGGTTTTGTGCATTTGGCGAACGAAGGAAGAGCCAAGTCAGAATCCGCTAGCCCGTTCTGAGCTTTGAAAGCTCCACAAAGAGGGTCCTTGGCAGAGATGCTCTTGCCTAGTCCCCTGTTGCCCCCAGGACAACTGGCACAGATTCACGGGGTGCGCCCCTCTGCACCAAGGCCCCAGGGACACCTCCCAGGGGACAGAAACGCAAGGACTCTCAGAGCACAAGCCCAGTCCCACTCACCTGTCCCTTCTCAACCAGTAACTTCTCCAAATCCTCGATCTTGGCCTGGCACCTCAGCAGATCTGCTTGCAGCTGCTCCCGAGTCTGGAACGAGAGACCAGGAGATGAGCATGTGGCCTCGAACAGCTGGCCGGGAAGCGGCAAGGGCCGTGCCGCCGGCCAGCCCCAGGAGCAGCCTCTCCTTGAGCAGCCCGCGCTCAGACCTGGCTGAGCCGGGTGCGGGGAGGGTCCGCCACCTGCAGGTGCAAACTCCTTAAGCACGGAAAGACCTTGAGAAGCTGTCAGCTCTGACCCCCTTGGTTTCACAGAAAAGGACACGGAAGCCTGGGGAAGGGGCCGGTGCCTTCACCGGGCGGAGCGAGCCGGAAGCCAGACGCCCAGGTCTCAGCCCGGCTCCTGGCCACGTCCGGGAGGCTCGCTCGGCGGTCACCAGCACAGCCTAACACGCTTGCTCTGGGTCCGCCCACCTTGTGGGGCCTGCGCCACCTCCAGCGAGGGCTGAGACCTGAGCGTGGGCACCAGGGCCCGGTGGGGATGGTGGCAACCTGGGGACAAGGTCCCCTCAGCGGAAACGGCCCCTCAGCCACAGCCCGGCGTTGCTGGGCGCTCCCGGCCTCCGACAGAAGCCGAGGACCTGGGCATCTGTGCAGTCTCGCAACTTTTCAATGTTGGCGACTAGATGAAATTTTTAATAAAAACCAAGCCCAGCCGTTCATTTCTCTGACCTACGGATGACAGGTGGATTGTGGCACCAGGAGCGTCCCTCCCCCCAGCCTCACTCGCCACCCGCTACCTCCCGGGCGGTCGTGGAATGAAACGGGGCCCCACTGGGCTGAAGCCCTGCCCCCCCCCCAGGTGTGCTCCCCGGAGGAAGCACGGGCAAGCACGTGACTCCCCAGGGCGGGGCGAGAGCCAGTGAGTGGCAGGTGCTGGGAGGCAGAGCGCAGCCCAGCACAAGGGCTGGTGCCGCCCAGACCTGGGCAGCCAGTAGGACCCACAGAGCCTCGTGGGCTGGGAGCACCCTGATGGTCCCTCAGGGTTCCTCGGGGACGTTCTCAGGGGGTTTCTCAGCTGGGGAGGGAGAGGGGTCACGTCTGCCAGGTCGCCACCTCTGGGATATCCCCGTCGAGTCTAGCATTCTGACCCTGGCCCTGGCCCTGCAAACGGGTGGCTTGCACGCTCATCAGACGGGAGTGTCGCTGCTTCTGGCGACTCCCGCGTCCCAGCAACAGACAGTTGCCATCGGGTCTGCCAGGTGCCGGGACATCGTCGCCACGACAGGGAAGTGGCTGTGTCCCCACCACCTGTTAGAACCACGCCCCCCCCCACAGTGTGAGGGGCAGGGCCCTGGGACAGAAGCACGCTGGGCGAGCTGTGCGCATGCGCGTCCGCTCCCCGCCCCCGGCCCATGGCCCCCGCACTCACCCGCGCCTCCCGCTCCGCGTCCAGCGTCCCCCCGACCTGCTCCTGCAGCAGGGCGTAGGCCCGCTGCAGCGCCTGGTACTCCCTGGTCAGCTGGCAGAACCGCAGGTCAGACTCTTCCCTGGTGGCCGTCTTAACAGCACGGAGAAGGGACACAGTGACGCACGCGGCAGCGGCACGTGGCCTCCTGCGCCGGTCCGCACGCACAGAGGCCAGTGTCCTGACCTCCCGCTGCGGCCAGCAGTCACGTAAGGGACAGTCACGGCCGGGCGGGAATGGGGACAGCAGAGCCAGGCCTCGGGGAGCGTACGCCGTCCCTGCCACCGTGTACCCCTCCCCCGCCCGGCACTTCCACTTTCAGCACTGTCGGGGTTCTCCCACATGTGTCATCTTCCTAATGAAAACAGTGACCACCTTGTGCACTAGCTGGGGTGTGTGTGAGTGCTTGCGTGCGTGCGTGCGTGTGTGCATGCATGTATGTGTGCGCGTGCGTATGTGTGTGTGAGTGCATTTGTGAGTGCGCGCACATGTGTGCGCACGCATGCGTGTGTGTATGTGTGTGCATGTGTGTGCGTGCGCGAGAGTGTGTGTGCGTGCATGTGTGCATGTGTGTGCACGCGTGTGTGCATGTCCATGTGTGTGTGCGTGTGAGTGCATGTGTGCATGTGTGTGCGTGCATGCGAGTGTGTGCATGTGTGCATGTGAGTGTGTGTGCATGTGTGTGCATGCATGCATGCGTGCGTGTGTGCATGTGTGCGCATGTGTACGTGTGTGCACTGTGTGTGCGTGTGCGTGTGTGCATGCACGTGTGCGTGTGTGCACGTGTGTGCGTGTGTGTGTACACATATGTGCATGTGTGTGTGTTGGGGGAGGCGAGGGACAGGCCACCACGCAGCAGTTTCAACTACAAAGCGTAAGTTACACCAAGGTGACCTCAGATTTCTTCTGTGACGTCCACTCTGCTAAAGGAGAGGGACCCCCGTGCTGCTGCGCCCCACCGCCGTTCCCAGCCCGGGACAGTGGGGACCACCTCCCCCTAACGCTGCGGGCTGTGACGTCCCGGGTCCCAGGGGGCCGAGCCTCTGAGTGGGGGAGCAGCTCTCCCCGTGTCAGCGGCCAGAGCGCCAGCACCAGCATCTGCGGCCGAGGCCCGCTTACATCGTCCAGGTCCTCATCAGGCGTGGCCGGGGCCCGGTCCGTCCTGTCGGTGTTGCAGGACGTCTCTGACAAGGTTTCCGAGTCCACGGACTCCTCGTCAAATCCAAAAAATGTCTCCACAACATGCTTCTGCAAAGGCAAAGACACGTCGTCAGGAACGGGGAGCACTGCTGGGTCCCCCGGCCCTGCCGTGCAGGGCAGAGGGGCCACGATGCGCCCCGGGGCCCCAGGCCCCCAGGCGGGGGGCGGGAGGGGACTGCCAGCAGAGGGCCTGGCCCGCTGGCTGCGGGCTCAGGTGCTGCTGACCTGATGCAAGTCACTTCGCCCCCAGCGCCAGCCCCCTTCTCCATCGGAGGGACGCGGATGGCCCCCCTCACCGTGAGCACAGGCGAGGAGGTCACGTGTGTGCCGTGCCCCGGGCACTGACACTCCATGCGCCGCACGTTTGCTCGGCTAAGGGGGAGAAGGGGGGCTGGGGTGACGTCTCTTTCCAGACGCCACACACTGGAAAAGGGGACAGGGTGGTGCCACAGCTCCGACTGGCTGCACTGGCGAGCGGCCCAGGCCCTCCCTGGACCTGCGCTAGGAGACCATCTTTGTTTACCTTTTTACCGTAGAAGACTCAGAACATTTACAACGTCAGAAGGAACAGTGTGACGGGCCCTCACGCACTTGTCACTCAGAGTCCGGGGCAGCTTCGAAGCTCCCCGGGCCCGTCTCCCGGGCCCCCTCCCAGCGCCTCCCCCACCCCGAATATCAGCGCACGGAGCTGCGTCCACCCGTTCGCTCGCGTAGGCATCGCCACACGGCAAACGCCGGACCCAGCGTCCTCTGTGGGCACCGACACTGGCTGGGCCGAGGGACAGGACACGATCGGAACCAGAGGGGCCCCTGCCACAGCGAGCGCCAGGCCCCTGGGGGCTGCGGGCATCAGCGACGACCTTGTGTTAGGTGCACTGGCTCTTTGCCCGCCAGTCGCAGTCTCAGCAAGGAGGGGAGACCACCCCGCACACCGCTGTCGTCCTGCCTCCATTCCCCCAGCATCCCCCCGACCCCTGGACAGAAGCCACGCCCTGCTCCTGCGCTCATCCCCCCCCCCCCACCATGCAAGCACAGGGACTCTGCTCAGCGAGGGCAGGACCGGGCTCTGCTGGTCCCACGGTGGCCCAGGGCCTGGGATGCTCCAGGGATGCTGGCTGTCCACTGAGTGTTCGCGAACGCACCTGTCGGGCAGCGCGAAGCCAGGCTGTGGACCTACAAACTGTCGGGTGTCACGGCACCGCAGTGGGGTTCAGCGGGTGGGGCCCAGCAGACCCGGGAACTCAAAGGACTTCTTCCCTCCACGGAGAGGTGGGGGAGGGTCACACGCTCAGACTCCCCTCCGGAGGAGAGCCCCGCCCCCGTCCACCCAGTCCAGGGACCAGAACCCTCCAGGTGGTCCGTAGGGAGCAGTGGCCACGAGGACCCAGCGGTGACCGTGCCCCTCCGGGAGTGACGCGCACACGCCCACAGCACGCAGAGCTCCTCCCACAGGCGGCTCAGCTCCCTGAGCTCCCGGCTCCTGCTCCTCCAGGCAGCCCCCCAGCCAGCCTGAGCTGTAAACACCGCTAATTGCAAAGCCCCTGGGGACAGGTCTGTTTCCTGTTGTGACAACTGGTGCTGAGGGGAGATTTAGGGACGGCTCTGCCTGGCACACCGTGGAGCCCTGGGACTGCCAAGCCACACACCCTCCAAGTGATGGGGACAGAACGCCCCGCTGACCTCACCACTGTTGAGGTGCTGGACCATCCCGGGGGCCACTGACCCGGCGCGGCGTCACCCAGGGTCACCCGGTGTTGGGAACCGTGCAGGACCACCGGTCACATACCCAACCACGGAGCAGACGCGCACTTAAAGCGGAGCTGCCTGTGCAAGCGGCCCGTCTCCAGGCCCGGGCACGGCTCCCTGAAATATGACGGGGCTCCACAGACCAAGACCCGGGGGCAGCGGCCGCAGCGAGGGGCGGGGCACGCAGCTCTGGGGGCAGAGACCACACACAAAGGGGTTATTCAAACGACAACCCTACGGCAAGGGCTGGGCAGCCGCTAACACACGGCCCGGTGGCCAGGCGGCCAGGCGGCCAGGCTGCCAGGCGGCCAGGCGGCCAGGCGGCTTCCACAGCAGCAGGGACTTGGCTGCAAATGACCGGCCTCGTGCGCCACACGGCCTGAGTTAGTTCCCCGTAGACAGGGAGCCTCTTCTAAGTGACCGCGCTACGGAAATTTCTGCCTTGATGAATGAAACAGCGGGATGGGAAAGGACCTGTTCACACTTAAAGTGAACACCTGGCGGCGGTGGCTGCGGCCACGGCATTTGCAAAATCGACATAAGACACCAGCTGCCTCCCAGGGGTAAGAGAACCGTCTAGAATAAACACCGCTTCCGCTAATGCTGGGCTCCTGGTGGGCTTCACCAAAAAGTAACGCGCTTAAAAATAAAAATTCATTTTTTTAAAATGAGGTTTGGGCAAAAATGACTGAAAAATAAATGATTCTTCTCCACTTAACACTTTGAACAGACAGAGGTGCTCATTCTGAGCAGATCACATGAGACCGAGCGGAAGAGAGGGGCCCCCCCCAAAAAAAAAGACAACCCCTCAGCCGACTCCAGCGTCCCCCAGCCTCTTTTGGTCTCTGCTCCGTGTCACCTCCAACAGCCGCCGTCACGGGAAGGCGCTGCCGGCCGGTCACGGGGACCGACGGCCCCAGACCCACCTGCTGCCCCCTGAGCCGGCCGCTCACCTTCATGCCGGTAGGTCATCTCCTGGCAGCCCGAGAAGTAGAGGCACACGAGGGTGCAGAGGCAGAGGAAGAAGGAGAAGTACAGCACGAAGAGGACGTACTCCATCGCTGGCCGTGCCCGCGGCGTCCGCCAGAGGCCGTGTCACTGGCCACTGGCGTCAACCCCCAGCCTCTGAGGCTGGGGGTGGGGGCAGTGCCGCTTCTCTCCCAAAGTGGTCCCCCTCCCCGTGCTGCGGAGCCCTGAGACGGGGACCGGGAAGACGCACCCCTATCACGGGGACGCAGGCTCCAGGGCAGACGGGGCTGGGGCGCGCCAGTCGCGCCGACGGCTTCTGCACTGGCCCATCCTCTGAGGCTTTCCTCCCAGACGCCCGGCTCCCCGAGCCAACCCCTGCCCGTGCCTCGGTCCCTGGACGATCGCGAGGGCCCCCGGGGACAGCGCTAGCAACCGTGACGCCAGGACCAGGCCCCAGCAGGGAGGCGCCTCCCGCCTCTGCCTGGGCCACCTGTCTGCGGCTCGCCAAGCCACTAGCCGCCGCCCGCACCCTGCACGCCAAACTCGGCTTCTCGCCGCTGTTTCCTGCGGCCACTGGTTCTACCGACGATCCAGACAGAAACAGACCGCTCTCCACTGAAAGCTGCGGCAAGAGCGGACCGCAGCCCCCGCGCACGTGGGTGTGTGTGAGTCTTGCATTTGCTGGAGAACCTTCTCTAGCGAGAGCATCAAAAGTAAAAACGAACAGATTTTCCCATAAAAAGTGAAACTTCCGTACTCTGAAGTATAGTAAGGCAACATTAACAGGCAAAGGACAAGTCACAAAAGAAATAACATGTACTGCCAAGTTCACACAAGGTCATGCAGCCAAGTTCATATGTGTAGTTCACCTTGATACTCTGTTCTTTCTAAAGTGTCTGTGCCATGAGCTGTGTAACCATATCACGCTGTGCAATGCAGAGCTCACTAAATCTTTAAGTCATGCTTCCAAAGGAGGTGCCCGCCAAACAGATTTGTTCGGGGACGTGCCCGTGACCAGGCTGTGCCAAGAAGCGCCAGCCCTGGGCCCTCTGCCGGATCCACTGAGGAAGCAAGCTGCCCTGGCACGGAGGCTGGTGGGCAGGTCTGAGGCCGCCACAGGGGAGGAGGGCGGCTTGAGCAAAGAGGCCGGCCCAGAGGAGGGCAGAGGAGAAAGATGGAGACAGGCAGGCTCCTGGCAATGTCATGTCAGCGTCTGGATCGACCCATGCCTGAAGCTGGCCACCTCCAGGATTCTGTTATATAAATTCTTTTCTTTCTTTAAATGACTGAGTTTTTGACTAGAGCAATAAAACGAATCTTGGCTAATGGAGGAGGAGGAGATTATCGTGGAAACCGAGCCGTCTGCAAACTGCTGAGTTCTGGGACAGAACTAATGGCCGATGTCTCTCTGATCTGCTCTGTAGCTGGACACTCGAGAAGCAGCAAGGCCAGGCCCTGCCTTTGCCGGCTGCAGCGGCTGCCTGAGCTTCGATTCCGGGCTCTGCAGGAAGTGTGACGCACGGAGTCGGGCTGGCTCCTGGGTCCCCTTAGACCCTGCCTCTGCCCGAAGATTCTCAAGGGTGGAGACGCCATGCTGTCACCCGACATTCTGTCTTGCCCGAGGCGGACGCTCCACCGAGGATGGCTAGAGAGATGGGGGGCTGCGAGGGGCTGAGAACCAGGCCGCCTCAGCCTTGACCGCTGAGCCCGCCATGGGCGTAAGCGGCCGCAGGCCCTGGGCTAGTTCAGACAGGGCGGGGTATCTGAGGAAGACGACCTGGCGATTTCTGCCAGCCCCTGACCCAGGCCCAAGTCACACGAGCCGGGTCCCCACACTGCTCCCTGGGCTGCCGAGCAGACCACGTGGCCCCGAGCCCAGCTTTCCCGCAGCCCACCGCCCCTCATGCAAGCAAGCACCTCATATCCGCATATCAGCCGCTGGGACCGTCACGGGGACAACCCAGACTGTGGACACAGCCTCCTGGACCCAAAGAGTTCTCTGTGGTGACATTGACGGGAGCAGAAAGTCCAACACCCCGAGAGGGAAAGGGTAGTCACGTAGCGAAATGTTTGTTCAGCGTGACGCCACCTGGCTCGGCTCCTCACAGCCACCGGCGCGTGGAGCCTGCTTTGCCACAGTCCCCACCGCTCCCCACTGCCACCCCAACACGAAAGCCGTGGCCATTCAGTGTTACATCTGCACTGCTGGCTTCTTCGGAGAAGCGTTTCTCTGTAACCGTGACTCCACCAACAAATAAACCAGGAAGCAGCAGCTCGTTCGAGAAACGGGGAGAGCAGACCCACGTCTTCCTGGAGGCGGAAACGTGCTTCTGGGGTCGCATGCCGGCCAAGTCCCCCGCTTACGCCTGCCCGGTTCTCTGCCCCACAGTCCAGCTTGGTCCCTGTGGGCGCCCGAGCGTCCCACGCCCCGCTGTCTCTCGCCACTGGGACAGCCGGACACTATCTCTCTAAATCCACATTTTTTTAAAAATGCAGTTCTGCATTATTCCACAAAGGCCCAAAGCTCACAGTTTTTCAGAACAGGATATAAGAGGCTACGAACCAAAGCTGAGTGTCCTTTAAATCCTTCAGAAGGTCTAAGTATTTATGTTTTTAATGCGGGGTGAGAAGCACCTGAGGCCTAAATGCAGACTCCACCCGTCAGCTTTCCAGGGATAAGTTACAGCCCCGGGTCCGCGCCCTGCGTTACACAGCTGCGAGAGACGGTGGTAACGGGTTTGCAGCATCGCACTGGCAGCGACGGGCGTCTCCGCCTGGAAGCCCACGCGGCCGGCTCACACCTGCCCTCCCCCGGGCGGCGCGCCCCGCAGACGCTGGCACGGAGGCCACGCAGGGCGGCTGCGCCGTCGCGGGCTCACCTTGGGCGGCTTCAGGCCTTTCCCGCGATGTCTTCTGGAGCGCAGGAGCCGTTCCCGCTCCTGGAAGAAAGCACAGGTGTGGGCACCGTGGCCTGTCCCGGCCATGCCCCCAGCCCCAGCCACGCCCCCAACCCCGCCCCTGCAGTGCCCGCCGGTGGCACCAGGCGTGGGAGAGCCAGGTCGTGACACCCAGGCGAGGGCTGCTCCTAGCACCCGGAGCTACCGAGCTGCACCACGTGCCCCAGCTCTCAGCTGGGCCACGGCCGGCCCGGGAGAATGCCCAGGTCTGCCGGGCCCGTGGGGCCCAGCCGGAGGCTGTGAAGCGCCAGGCAGTGCTGACTACGTGTCTGCGCTGCCAGGATCGCAGCGGAGCGCGAACGCCTGTGGCTCCCGCAGAGCTGGGGCCAAAGCCACGTGGGGCCGCCCCCTGCCAGTGACACGCTCTATTTCACTGGTTCTCAGGTTCTCCTTTTGCTCCGGGGGACGAGGACGTGGCCTGGAGGGTCCCCTAAGAAGAAACATTCTGCCAGGGCCAGAACGGCGTCTGGAGAGCAGCAGCTGCAGAAGCAGCGTAGGGCCCCGGCTAGAACTAGTAAATCCTCTCCTTTCTAATCAAATCCTGCTTTCCCCTTGGGCAGCCGGGAACCCCAGAGCTTGGGGCTTGGTTTCTGCCTCGTGGCGCACCCATCCATCCCTCCTGGTCCTGACCGATGCTGGGATCTTGGCTTGCTCTAGTCTTACCTGTTTGTTATTCCTCTTTAAACTTTATTGTCATTTTATCTAATGTGCTCTTTCATCTTATGTCACATCCCATCTTTTGCATAATGAAGCAAAGCTGGATGGAAGGAAGGAGGAATGGAAGGAAGAAGGGAGGAAGGGAAAGGTGAAGGGATGGAGGAGTGCAGAAATGGGTGGAAAGAGGTATGGAAGGAGAGGAGGTTGGATGAATGAATAGATGGGGAGATGAATGAAGGGATGGGAGGAAGGAAGGAAGGAAGTGAGTGGGGGGAAGGAAGAAAGAATTAAAGAGAGAAAGCGATAGGCAAGCAGAGCGAACTTGACAATCACGGTCAAATCTTGCTCTAGAATTCTCATCACTGGCTTTTCTGCTCTTTGAGGACCCGCGATCGCGGCCGGGACATCGCCTCCCGGGCAAGCTGAACACACTTTGCTTCTGAAATCCAAGTAAAGCTCACTGCTGACGCTCCTCGTTACTGCTGCCTAAGCCACTTCCACAGAGAGCTGCAGGATTCTCTGGCTGTAACCCTCCACCCACTGACGGCGCGCTCAGCCCTAATCTCTCTCACACACACGCACGCAGTCTGAGCAGCCCATCAAATTCTGGTCTGATTAGAGGTTAAGGTTTTCAAGCTCGTGGTCTGCAACAACTGAGCTAAAATAATAATAATAATAATAATCAGACTTCTCAGGGCCCGCTCTGTAAAGGGCAGAGACTCAAAACCGATGCTGCTGCTTCTTATGACAGCAAACCAGGGAAACCGGGTGAAAGAGCCGGTTGCCATGGAAACCGCCCTGGGTACCAGTGATGCTGTTTAAGCAAAGTCGGGACTGCTTTCCGGCAGCACAAGGCAGGAAGGGGCCTGTCGCCGGGGTGAGCTCGGCGAGGCCCACTCGGCCCCTGCAGCATCGCCCGGAGGCCCCGGTGCCGGGCCTGACGCCCACGTCGCCCGGCGCCACGCCGAGGGCTGTCGCCGAGGCCGGACGCACCAGTGACAGGTCGTCGATGACGTGCTGCTGTTCCAGCACCTGCAGCCGCAGGAACTCGATCTCCTGCTCGTCCCGCGTCAGGCTGAGGTCGTTCAGGGACGTGTGTCGCTTCAGGGACGCCTGTGCGGACAGCTTTTCCTTCTGCAGCGGGAGAGAAGAGAGAGCGCGCCATGGGGCTGCTCACCCAACAGCCACTGCTAAGGGCCCACTGTGTCCCTCGCGGCACGGAGTGTGGGCTCGGGAGATGCGGGATGGAAGGGCGACGGCCGCCTCGTCCATAGGTGGCAGGAGGGCACGGCAGCCCCAGAACCAAGCGGGTGGGGGGGATGGGGAGCGGCGGACCGCGCCTGCTCCGGAGAGGGGTGGGCGGGGCCTGGAAGGCTGGACAGGCAGCTGGGAGAGGAGAACCGGGCACGTGCAGGAATGATGCATGCGTGAAGACACTCATCTAGGAGCCTCGTTCTCGGCTGTGGAACGGGGTGACGCACGCTGCTCTAGACCACGAGGCTCAGAGTGGTCCATAAACCGTATCCCTACCCTGACCACAGAGCCAGCCAGCCCTTCTTGCTGGAATGAACGAACCTCCCCTGTGTGGACCCCGGAGCAAAAGCCACAGTTGGGTCCCGCCCTGGCCTGCACGAGGGGCCGCTCTCGGGAGGCCCCGCTAGGCCATCATCCAGCCTGATATCGTCCCACAGCGCCACCCTCGTTCCCGTTTTACGGGCAGAGAAACTGAGGCGCAGGGTGGTGGCTGGCAGGGCCGCGGCTGCCTGGCCGCCTGGCGGTCCCCGCTCCCCACAGCGCCCTAACTTCCAGGCAGCGACAGCAGCGTGGATGGGTGTGGGGCTTCGGGGGGGGGGGCGGCAGGAGACGCGCACAGAGAGGCCCGGGGTTGGGGGTGGGGGCGGGATCCCCGACAGATAAGGATTCTGGGGAGGTGGGTGGGGCCACCCACCATCTCCACGTTTTCCCTCGCGAGGTTCTTGATTTTCTCCTCCATCCTCTGGATGCTGTGCAGCAGGTCCTCGTTCTTCTTGTTCATACGCTTGTTCTTCTCCACGAGCGGCTTCAGCTGCACCTCCGTCTCCCGGGAGCGTTTCAGCTGTGGTTGGAGAGAGACTGTCGTCACATCACCAGGGACGGGGGACACCCGACGTGGGCCTCCCTCGGGACTGGAGCTGCCGCCATCAGGGCCGCATTTGCCAGGCGCAGCCCCACAGACTTGTTGTGAGGACTGAACGCCTAGTGATAAGGTTCACGCGATTATTTTAATGGACGAAAATTAGAGATAAATTAAGTATCCATCGGCATCACCGCCACCGTGAGAACAGCCCCTGTGTGTGTCAAGTGTGAGCCATGTGTCCACCGCGGCAAGCCGTCCCAGGCCTTCTCTCTCATTCAGCCCTCACCACGAGCCTGGGAGGGGGGTCCATCCCCACCCCCATGTCACAGACAAAGAACTTGACCCCGAAGAGGCAGGAGATGTGCTCAGGGTCACGGGGAAAGCGCTAACACCGAGAATCGAACACAGGGGGCTGACTGCAGACCCCCGGCTTTTAGTCACCAGGCTGTGAAAGTTAAAACACTCCGATGGCCTCTGGGAAAACACAAAACGTACCTCTGACCCACACATTCTACTTCTCAGAACCCACCCCGCAGAAATAAAGGCTCGAGGGAGTAAAAACAGAACTGTATCTTCTACACGGCGTTGTTTATAACAGCAAAGAAACCTGCAACGGCATGAACTTCCTCCGGTAGAGGAGTGGCTGGATAAACCGTGGTATGTCCACATAGTGGAGTACGATGCAGCCATCAAAAAGGCAAACGGAGATCTGCTTTCCTGCACTGATGGGGGTGCTGCCGAACAAGACACGGGGGGTCCCACTTTGTAACCACAAATGAAACAAAACTCTCTCGGTGGTGTCACTACAGTCACATAAGCAATTAAAACATGGAAGAACCACCTCGAAGGGTTGACAGCAGTGTCTGCATGATTTTAAGACGGACGCATTGCCAAACTTATCAGTTTTCACTTTAAACACTTCGGTGTAGTCTGAAGTGTCTCAAACAGCCTGTAATTTTTTTTTTCTAATCCACTTAGAAAACTATTATGTAGCTCATAAGGAATTTAGTTTTAGCTCATGAATATTTAAGTGAAAAACAGATATAATATTAGATGTACATTCTCATTATAGCTATATAAAAATATGCCTTTAAAAATACTGGAAGGAAACGAATTTATTTTGATCTTGCTAAAATTGCGAAGAGGTGACATTTAACCCATTTCACTGACTTTCATAATCAAACTTGGAATAAACAGAAATATTATGATGCATTTGTCAAGAAGTTTATGTGTTGACTACCACTTCATAAGAATTCGCTTAGCTGTTTATCTAAAAACTTTGAATATGTTCAAGAAATTGCTATTTTTACTAGAGATTTAATTTTTTTAAGCAGAAGTCCAGGTGCATTGTTTTTAAAATTAGGAACAGGTAAGCTTTTAGGCAAAAAAAGAAAGTAGAAAAGCAAAAAATAAAAAGTATCCATCATCGAACCGCCTAAGACAACTCCCAGTATCCAGGATGAGGACGAGTGTTTTTGTTCTATGAACGGCTCTTATTGCTTAATTCACTGTGAACCGGTTTCCATGGCAACCAAGGGTGACGCACGTCGTCATTCTCAGTGACTGAGCCCAGTCGTCCTCGTGGGCACGTTCCCGGACTGCTCTGAGCAGCACTCGAGAATTTGGGTCCCTGCTCTAAACAACACTGCGATGAACATCCTCTCTGCGCGTCCCACTAAACCTCTCCCACCGTTTGCTCGGGGGAAATCCCTGCAGAGGCGAGAGGCAGGAGCTGTCAGGCATCTTCGAGGTGCATGTGCTGGATTTTTAATAAATCAGAAAGCAAAGCGAGCCAGAAGGCCTCTGCACGGACTTTCTGTTTCAGGCCCAGCTCGCGCCCCGGGGCGGCTCCCTGGCACCCCGCCCCCACCCCGAGGCGCTGGCTGTGTCTGGGGGCCGATTACCAGTTCGTTCCTCTCGTCCGCCAGGAGGGTGTTCCTGTCCTCCAGCTTCCGAATCACCGAGTTCAGCTCCGCGATTTTCAGCTGAAACCGCCGTACATCTCGCTCGTCCATATGCTGATCCTAGAAAAAGTCAAGACACAAATATGCTTTGAAGTGGGAAGGACTCCAAGCACCCCGTGGACCCTCCTTAGACAATCCACGGGTGTGCGGGCCAAGCCGGCTCCTCGCGAAGGCCAGACACCAGGCTGGGGCTCCCGGAGGCCGAGGTCGTGGACAGCACCTTGAGCCCTGCCAACCACCTGCAGGAAGCCTTCGTTTCCAAGGCAATGGGACTTCGAACCTGCCAGTGGCCTGAACGTCGTCTCTGGGGACCTTGGCGTTGGAGCCCCCACCCACTAACATCTCTCAGGAAGGGCCCTCATGGACGTGCTAGGACCTCCTCACCGGCAGGCGCTGTGTGCCCCGTGCTCACCACCGAAATGCCAGCACTCACGTGGTGTCTGCGGGCAGCACGCGTGACACGAGGAGCGAGTGAGCGAGTGGGTGAGCGAGAGAGCGAGTGGGTGGATGAACAGAGGCTGCTCTGCCCGCTAGGGACCGTTAGGGACCACGCCGGTGCCCCGCGTGCCCTGTCCGCTGGCTCACGCGCTTCTCATCCTGCAGCGCTCATGTCACGTCCTGTCCTGATGGGGTCCCCTTTTCTGTGCTCCTACTGCACACCCTGCCCTGATGCCTTCATCTCTTTCTTTTTCTGCTGAGCTCCGAGACCCCTGGAGACAAGGGCAGCCACACTGGGCCTGCAACGTGGTGAATGTCAGCAGATTTGGAGCGGGAGGGATAAGAGAGGGAGGAAAGGATGGACGAGTGGAGGGATGGGAGGGAGGCGGGTGGGCAGGCTGACCGGGAGGACGGCGTGTGGTCAGCGCGGAGTCCCCAGGGCGGCCTCCAGCCCTCACCTGGACCCCCAGGAGCTCCACCGCGTCCCCGATGCCGGGCGGCAGCTCTCTCTTCGGACTGCCGTGGTAGCGCTCGGCCTCTTTGACCTGAACCAGCTGCTCGTCCAAAGCCTCCTTCTGAAGCAGCAGCTTCTGCGTCTGCCCGGTCTGCACGCCGAGCTCCTTCTCCAAGGCCAGGATCACGCGATCCTTGCCTTTGATCTCGTCCATCTGAAAGAGAGAGGCACAGCGTCCATCGTAAGGGCGGGGAGGCTCTCCGCTGCTGGCTGACCCCGGGGAAAGGTCGGGCAGCCCCACGGACCGGGGCAGCTGGCCCCGGCAGACTCGGGACATGGAGAGACGGTGATGCGCTCCCCCCTCCCTTCCCCGAGCACAGAGGCGCAGAGCTGTGGCTTCAGAAACCTACAGAGTCAACGAGACACTCGCTTTTGAGATTCATCTACACGCGTGTCTCCCCCACCTTAATGAAATGAAGCCCTGAGCTCCGGGCCCTCAGCCCGCTCCGCTCCCCGAGCTGAGCTTCTGCACACAGCGCGCTGCTCTCCCCGCCCGCTCGCTCCCTGAGCCCCTCCTGTCTGGCCACAGCCCCGGCCTTCCATCAGAATAGCTCCCGCTAAGGTCCCCAGTGCCTGCCCGGCCCCCAAGCCCACTGGACAGTTCTCTGGGCCCCTGCCCGCTCCCCGGCACCTGGCGTTTTCCCCTCCCCCCCTCGCCCTGCCTGCTTCGTGACACTCTCCCGCCCCCTCCACGCTCTGCGGCGACGTCTCAGCTCCATCTCCTGTGCGGGGTCTGGGCCTGGCGGCCATGAGAGCAGGGGCCCCATGGCCCGGCCTCTTCCGGCTGTATCCAGCCCTCACCTCGCGGTGTCCTCGCCCATGACATGAAGCCCCGTACGTAGCTGATGCGTCACGGTCCCCCAGCCCCGACCTCTCTGGGAGCCACACAATCACAGGACCCACTGGGTGCTGGGCATCCCCAAGGACCCGTCAGCCCCAGCCCACCCGGCCCGGCTCGCCGGCATCCCCCAGAGAGAACCAGGAGGAAAGACGCCTCGGGCCTGGCACAGACTGCCACCGTTTCTGGACACGAAGCCAACCGCTGGGAAGCCGCGCCGGTAAGGGCACTGCACCGGGGTGCCGTGTCGCCTCCCCACCCCGGCCGGCTCCCACCCGGAAGCTGAGATTGTGCTCTCATCTGGAAAACGGGTTGCTGTCACTACAACTGGTTAAGACGCAGTCTCGCTGGAGTAGAGGGGCCTCCGCTCCAGCACAGGGCCTGGCGTGTGACAGGCAGGCAAGCGACTCTGTGGCCAGCATTGCTCTACTTTAGCTCCTGGTTAACAGAAATCTACTTTATTTAAACAGCAGACTGTTTAAAAACTGATGGAATATAATTGAGATTATAGAGGGAGGGAATTGGTACCCCCCAAATCCAGACTGGGAGCTTTTTAAACGAAATCCTGCTGTTCTGACAAGCTCTCTGGGTCTCCTTTCTTTGGAAGGAGAAGGATGCTCCCCTCCCCTCCACACTCCCAACCTCTCCTGTGACCATCTCCTGACACAGCAGCCAAGGACACCTCAGCCAAGGGCGTGCCCTGCCAGCTCATCCTGCAGAACAGGCCCACAGCGCCCCCTGGTGACGCCCCCCCCCACAGCTCCCCACTGCGGCCTAAGCCCCCTGCACCGGCCAGGGCAACCCCAACTGTGGGGAAGAATCCTTACGGATGCAGAAAACACGGCTGCCCCCGCGTTCCTGGATGAAGACCCCCACACCCTTCTTCATCGTCTTCATCTCCTGTGGCCACCCAGGGATGATGCTGTGATAGCTGGCGCCCCGAGGGGATGTAGGGCCATGAGGATCAGGACCGCGTCCCAGAGCCCCTTCTGAGGGAAAGCTGGGAGGCGCCTGTGTCCCTCAACTCCGTGGCGCCCCGCAGTGGCCCCTCCCAGACTTTGCACGTGAGACAGAAGCAACTTGCAGATTATAAACACCTGTGTCCTGCAGGGGGTCGTCTGTTCCATGGCACCAGACCGAACCCCAACGGGTCTGGGGGCTGAGCCCAGAAACCGGAGTTGGGGGCCCCAGGTTGACTGTGACGGCCTCTTCTCTTGCCTTCCCT
Source organism: Macroglossus sobrinus (assembly GCA_004027375.1). Taxonomy (NCBI): domain Eukaryota; kingdom Metazoa; phylum Chordata; class Mammalia; order Chiroptera; family Pteropodidae; genus Macroglossus; species Macroglossus sobrinus. The sequence continues at coordinate 61,134 of PVKZ01004188.1, read as the reverse complement.
GGCGGGGCAGTTAAACGTGGAGGCGGAAGTCTGGGGGGCCCTGGCATTTCTGCTCCATCCGGCCGACAAGGGACCCACACGCGGCCCACCCTCCTTGGAGCGCGTCGCCACGAGCAACAGGCCGGCCTGAGCAGCGACGCTTCTCCGCGGAGAACGAGACAAACGGACATTGGCTCTTGCACTCTTTTCTCCTACGGGGGCCATTGCTAGCGGGAGCCACACCCCGAGAAGGCCTGGATCCGCGCTGCAGCGGAAACACACCCCAAATCCTCGGCACGTTTTAAATTAAGCCGAGTCCCTTAGGCAAATGCTGGTTTTCTTTTCCCCGTTTTATTTACCTTAAATACCCACGCTTCCTGTCACAGAGGAACGCACGCCACAGGTCCCCTGTTCCAGGGACTACGAGCTGCTGCTCGTGGCGTCGGTGACTGAGTGACAAACCAGACACAGGCATTCCCTGCTCCGTGAAGCCCTAAGTATTTGAAATTTTGGGTGCTCTCCCGGAAATGGTATTCTTTTAAAGTTTCATTTTCCAGTTGTTCATTGCTAATCCATAGAAACGCAATTTATTTTTGTGTGTTTACCTGCTACCTAGAGACCTTGTTAAATTCTCTGATTCCAACAGTCTGTACAGTCTCTTGGATTCTCCACCTCACAATCCCAGCATCTGCAAATAAAGACAAATTTTCCTTCCTTTTTGTTCAGTTGTTAAATCTTTGATTTCTTTGGTCTTCTGTGTCTGAGGTCCTAGCTGGTACAATATGGATCGCAGACGTCTTGTCCTTAAATTCACTGGGAAATGTTCAATATTTTGTTATGTAGGTTTGTTAGTGGCAGATTTTTGGCAGAACCCTTGTTCAGATGAAGGCGATTCCATCCTATTCCTGATTTGCTAGGAGTTTATATCATGACGTTGAATGTTAATACTTTTTCTTCATCTAGTAAGATGATTTTAAGGGTTTTCCTCCTTCCTTCGATTACTGGTTGAACTGTATTCACTGATTTTAGAATATGAAACCCATCTTTGTGATTCCTAGGATAAACCCTACTTGCTTATGACTTACTAGCCTTCCTATATATTGCTGGGCTTGATTTGCTAATACCTGTTTTTGATACCTGTTGTGTCTATGGCCATAAGAGATTGTCTAATGATTTTTTTCTTACATCATTCATTGGTTTTGGAATCTGAATGATGCTGGCTTCATAAAATAAGTTAGAATGCATTCCCTATTTCTCAATTTTCTGTAAAAGTTTGTATAGCATTAGTTCAGTTTCTTCCTTAAATACTTGGAAAAATTCACCTGTTAAGCCATCTGGGTCTGGGCTCTTCTTTGTGGTAAAATTATTAATTACAGACCTAATTGCTTTCATAGCTATAGAACTACTCCAATCTTCTATTTCTTTCGGTGTCAGTTTTGCTAAGTTGCACTTGTTCAAGGAACATATCCATCTCATCCAAGTTTCAAATTCACTGGCCGATGCTGTTCATACTGTACTTGTATTGCATTTTTAATGCCTGCAGGAGCTGCAATATTTCCTTTTATAATCTTTACATTGGGGACTTACAGCATCTTTTCCTCTTCATCAGTATTGCTAGAGTTCATCCGTGTATCAGTTTCCATGACTTTTGAATGTGCTGGGTTTTCTTTACCGTTTTATCACAGCGACCCCTGCTCTGCGTCACTTCCTTCATCCTGCTTTCTCGGCGTTGAACTTGCTCTCCTTCTTTCTTCTTAAGATGGAAGCATAGATATTTGATTTTTCAGCATTTCTTCTTTTTGTCTAAAACTCTAAAACACATCCTGCTCCAAGGACTAATTTAACGACGACCCACACATTTCGAAATGCGCTCTGTTTTGGTAAGTGTCACGTGCCACCTTGGAAAGCGCAGTACCCTGCGGCTGCCGGCATGCCGTATTGTCACTCTAGTCCAAGTCGGTAGATTGTGTCGTTCAAATGTGGCGTATCTTTATTCGTTTATTCGCTATATGTTCTATCACTTGCTGAGTAGGCGTGCTATTCTCCAACTATAACTGTGATCTATTTCTCCTTTTAGTGTTGATAGTTTTTTTATATACATTTTACAGTTTCGTTACTAAGGGCCCTCCTACTGAATGGACCCCTTTGATTAAGAAGCGTCTCTACCTATCTCTGGAGCTGCTACTTGCCTTACACTCTGACCTAAACGCCACCGGGCCAGCATTCTTTTAGTGTATGTACCTTCTGCCATCCCTTCAGTTCAGTCTGTGTCCTCATAACCCAGATGCATCGCTGGGCAACATCGCTGCTGTGGCCGTTGAATCTAGTCTGAGAACGCTCACGGGCTGGCGTTTGGCCCCCGGCGCCACACGGGTTCAGAGTGGACCAAATGCCTTGGGGGGTGGCTGGTGGAGTGTTTGCTGCGGGCCCCCAACTCTGGCCGGCGATCTCACCTAAGTACGGCATGGCTGTGGGAGGCGTCCTCTGCCTTTCCACCCTGCCCGCTGCCTCGCCCCCCCCACCACCGTCACCCCTAGAACTCAGCAAACAGTCCACGGTGCAAACTGACTTACCCCCGGTTTCCTGGCTTTCAGGCCAACCTTGAGAGATGTCAGAAAGTCCTGCTCACTTCTCTAACCCCAGTGGGGTCTCTGCTCAGGAAAGCCCATCCCCAGCCCCACCCAGGGTCAGCAAATGCCCCCGGAGTGAGGGGGAGTGGCCTGGAGTGGCCGGCAGCTGACCAGCCTGGGAAGGGCTCTTTCCCCTCCTTTTTGAAGTGTCAGCTCTGGACTCGCAGGCTCCACAGCTCTCCAATCTTTAAAAGCAGGTGCTCTGCGCATGCTTTTCCCCAGTTGTTGAACAGGGTGGCTGGCCTGTCCCAACTACCACGTCTTACCTGGAGGTGTCAGTCTGCTCCTGCTTTATGCATTCGATAAATAAACAAGCACCTGGTACTTTGCTATACTATCACAGTCCTTTCCTAAAAACAACCCCGTCCATAGCCTAACCTCATTTTACTGCTTCCGAGCAGTTAAGCGATCTACCAAGAATCACACACATAGTGAGAGGAGACTCGCCACCCAAGGCCTCCTTGCCACAGCCCAGAACTACGCCTGGAGTGCAGTGGGTCCTCGAAACTCAGGTTTCCTGCACGCGTGCAGAGGAAAGGATGCACGAGCGGGAGAGGAAAGGGCGCATGCGCACAAGGTGGGGGTAGAAAAGAGCGCATGCGCACAGGGCGGGGGAAGGAAAGGGCGGTGCGTACGTACGGGGCAAGGTTGGGGAGGGAAGGGCGCATGCGCGCAAGGTGCGGGAGGGAAGGGCGCATGCGCGCAAGGCAGGGGGAGGAAACGGGACACGTGCACGAGCGGGTATGGAAAGACGGCATGCGCGCAGGCGGGCAGGGGTGCGAGCCGCACGTACCAGCCTGCGGATGTCGCGCTCGCACTCGCGCTTGATGCGGTGCACCTCGTCCTGGTGCTCCTGGTAGGCCGCGCGCAGGTCGGCCGCCTTGGTCTTGTCGGCCTGCATGCAGTTGCTGAGCGCCTCCTCGGCCTGCTTGCGCGCCGCCTTCAGCTCCAGGATCTCCTGCTGCAGCCGGAGGCGCTCGCCGTCGAAGGTCTTGCGCGCCTCCTCGCGCGCCTCGGCCAGCAGCGCCGTCTTGACCTTGTCGGCCGCGCCGTCGCGCAGCACGTTGAGCGTGGCCTGCAGCCGCTGCAGCTCGCCTTCCTTGATCTTGGCGGTGCGCGCCGCCTCCTGCTCGTGCTGCCGGATGAGCATCTCGCGCAGCGCCTGCAGCTCCCTGGTCTTCTCCTCGTGCAGCTTGGCCCTGAGCGCTGAGATGTAGGCCGTGTGCCGCCGCTGCTCCTGCTCGCGCTCCAGCTTGGCCTCCTGCAGCCGTTCCCGCAGTTTGACCACCTGCGGCCGGAACAGCGGGTCTGGGTCAGAGTCACGGTCAGGGCTGGGGACACCTCCCCACGTACCCTTGTGCCTACCAACCCCTGAGACCCTCCCCAGGTCCCCACACCCCAATTCCCCCTTCTGCCAGCCCCGCGGTCCTGAGGCTCACCAGCCCCACCCAGAACCTTGCCCGCTATTTTCTTGAGACTCTCCCCAGAGGTGGTAAAACATCTAAAGATGTTGGAGAGGAAAACCAAGCCTTGGATTTCCCTTTTCCTCTGAGAGGAAACCAACTCTCCCAACATCTTGACCTCTGATTTCGGGCACAAATTTCTGTCTTGTGAGCCACCCAGCCTGAGACACTTGATTATGGCGACCCCAGCAAGCGAGGACACCTGGACAACTCACTCCTTCCTGACCCTGGGTTCGCCCACCTATAAACTAGAAGAAACCACACGTGACCTCGCAGGTCACTGCAACGGTCAGGAGGCCCTCTGCGGCAGCTGGTGCGGCCTGCACAGCAGACACGTGATGGACATCAGCTGACACTGAACTCTGTGTGACAGACAGAATCCAGATGCTATGTGCAACTGTCTCATTCATTCCTTAAACGACTTGGGGAGGCAGGTGCATCAGAGGCCTCTGTTTAACTGAGGCAGGGGGCGATTCCATGGCTAGTCCCAAGACCTCGAGGCAAGTTAGGTGGTGGAGGTGGAGCCAAGTCCTGGCAGAACGACCTTGGCCGTGTGGCTTCCCCCGGAACCACAGCCGCCATTGCTGCGTCCTGCTAGGGGCCTGCAGGCCCCGCCCCGTCGCTGCCAGCCCTGAGGGATGCCAGCAGGTGCACCCGTCTCAGGCTGGACTGGTGTGCACGGGCTGGTGTCACCGGTTACCGTGCTGGACGAGCTTGGCTACACTAGCCCTGGAATGCTGAGTGTCCAGGGACAGAAGGGAGCCATCTGTCCCCAAGCTCCTCATGGCCCCAGGTCGGGTCCTCTGCCTCTGCTCTTCACGGAGCCGTCCTGAGCTGGGGCCCAATCCCAGCCCCCTCCCCGCCCAGGAGCTGGACCCCACCCAGCCCTCCAGCTGCTGCAGGAGTCCCCGCTCTCACCGACATGGGGACACCACTGCAACCCCCAAGCACGCCTCCACGTAATCTGGGTTGGGCCGGAGGACACCTTCAGGGCCTGGAGTATGATCTCTCCACCCTGACCTGGCCAGACCCTCGGCTCGGGCCACGTTTGGGCAAGCACAATCCCCCTTCTCTTGTCCAATGGGTGGCGGTTCGTCCCTAGGCTCACAGAGCCTGCCCCCCACTCTCCCCCACCTCCACCCCAGCCGGCTCTGCCCTCAAACGACCAGGTCAGAACCCCAGCACCCAGAAGCACCATGGCAGCACCCGGGCCCCAGATACCAAGGGCTTTTATTGTTCCCATTACATCGGGTCCTTACAAAAACCTCAAGCTGGGTGGTTACTGAGATGCCACGTTACAGATGAAAAAATGAAGGTGTGGAGACTTTATGTCACTTATCCAAGACAGGGAAGCCAGTCAGGGGCCAAGGTGAGGCTGAAGCCGTGTCTGCGTGACAAGGAAGCCGGACTCCTCCCCCTGCGACCAGCCGCTCATCGGGGCTGCACTTCAACTTGACGCCCACAAAACGCCAGGCCCCCAGCCGGGCGTACTGACCCCCGAGAGCTGGAGCCCACCCTGCGAGAGCAGAGCGGCTGGCCACAGAGCCAAGCCCGCCCTGTGCGCTCCCTCCCCACCCCCGCCGCGGCTCATCGGGTCAAGGTGAGGGAAACTGCGGCAGGCAGCGGGTGAGGGAGCTGGTCCAAGGCCAGAGTCAGATGTGGCGGGTGGGACGCGCACCCAGGTGGTGTCTGTACCACCACTGGTGCTGGAACCACTTTAACGAGTGGCAAGCTGAGGCCCAGAGGGGACGCCCCCTCCTCACCCCTCACCATGCTGCCCGCAGGGGGGGTCCCGGCCCAGCCCTGGCTCGCGGGGGCCGCCCCCGCCCCCCACCTTGCTCTTCTCCTGCTGGAACTCCATCTGGATGCTGGTCAGCTTGGCCCGCAGCTCCTCGCTGGCCGCCTGCGCGGCGTCCGCCTCCATGTCGGGCTTCTCGCCCTTGCTCCGGCCTTTCTTAGACATGCTTCCTCCCAGCGGCGGGGCCGAGAGTCCGCGCTCACGCCCGCCAGCCGGCAGGCACCGCCGCCCGCTCCGCCGCGCTCAGTCGCTCCGGGCTCTGCTCGGCCCCAGCGTGAACCACCATCACTTGGGGTCCTGGGGGAAAGGAAGGCTGGGTTAGCGGGGAGACAAACAGAGGAACGGACAGCGCGTGGGGCCGGGGTCCCCTTCCCCCGGCCCAGGGGCACTCGCACGCGATGGCAGCAGCGTGTGCCAGGGCCTCCCGGCTGGGCCGGACACTTGCTCACGGTGCGGCTGGCCCGCCAGTCTCACCCTGGCCTAGTGCCTGTCAGACTGGAGCTGCATCAGAAACACCTAGAAGCGTGGGAAGGCGAGAGTCCTGCCCCCTCTGCCCCCCCAGGATCCGATTTGCCTGTCTCCCAGGGGACCGCACCTGGAGCAGCTCCGTCTCATCCCGTCCTGCCCTCGTCAACCAGAGACTGAAACTCAGGGTCCTTAGACTAGATCGAGCTTTAAACCCTAGCTCTAGAGACCCTCTCTCTATATACACGCCCCGCAGAGACCCAGCCTTCCCCCCCGGGGAATCAGCACCCCACCCCCGGGCAGCACGGGATGGCGGCCTGGTCCTGACAGACGGGCACACGGCCCGGACCTCTGTTGGGCGACAGATGACATCCTGACGCACGTCATGCGTCAGCTCCCCCATCCCGAGTGAACTGAGCCCCGGTGCTCTCCCACGAGACCAGACAGAGGGACGCCGGAAGTCCCCGGAACTGTCCTGACACCTGAAGGAACAATTCGCTGCCCTCCCCTCCCCTCCGACCAAGCAGCTGCCAAGCTGACACAGCTCCGCCCGGCACCAGCGACACACTGGGCGCCAGGGCCTGGTCTGCTCACCACAAAATCCCTCACTCTCAACGAAGACAAAGCGTCTGGGCGCCAAGGTTCTAGAAGCAAGCGGAAGGGTGAGGGCTTGGAGCCCGGAGGCCGAGGGAGGCGCGGGCCAGAGCTGGGGCTGGGCAAAAGGCTTCTGGCTTTCAATGACTGTCGTGGGCTGAATGGTGTCCCCAAAAAGATGTGGTCCCGGGCTATTCCTCAGAACCCGTGAACCATCCCTTACACGGAAGAAGCGTCTGTGCGGATGTCACTCAGTTACGGATCTCAAGCTCGGATCGTCCTGCCTTGGAGTGGGCCCTAAATATAATGACACGTGTCCTTACGGGGGGCCACATGGAAGAGGAGCCATGCAGACGGGCAGCCCCGCGAAGAGAGAGGAGAGACCGGGGTGACGCGGCCACAGCCAACGCAGCCAAGGGAACGGACAACCCCAGGGGCTGGCAGAGGCGGGAAGGCCCCGCCCCTGCCCAGAGCCTCAGAGGAGCCGGTCCCTGCCTGCCCCTGACTTTGGACCTCTGGCCTCCAGAACCGCGGGCAGCACTACCGTCTCTGCTGTCTCTCCCCCCAGCGCGTGGGGGTTCTGTGCGGGAGCCACAGGAGACGTGGTGCAAGTGCTCATGGGTCGTCACTCTCGGCGCTGGGTGTGACGACTCGACAGCCAGCTCAGGCGCCGGGCCTGGCCCCGTGTCAGCGGGGAGCAGCAGCACCCTCTCCGAACGGGCGGCTGCGCCCCCTTTACAGCTGGGCTCCCACAGCCCAGGAGGCGAGGCAGGACGGCTGTCCCCTCCGATCTACAGGTCCCACAGGGCCCTGAGTCCCCGGGGATTACCGGTTATCAGCTGGGACGGTTTCCCACTCGGCCCCCGCAGCCTGACATTTTTATAACTGGATTCACAAAATGCTGGCACGAAACATCAGCTCCGAGACAATGAAGATCCAAATACCTTCCGATGAGCAGAAATTCCGGCCCGCGGCTAAAGGGCCTTCTTTGCCACACTCTCTGCTCATTTCACCAAAAATTACATGGAGACCCCCAAAAGGCCCCTTAACAAAGTTACAGAGGTACCTGTGCAGTGACAAATCCTTTCTGCGAGCAGAAAAGAGTTTATCCTAGAGAATGTAGCCTCCGCCCCATTTTACTAGCAGACGCTGTATTAAATGCCCTTAAATCTCTCTCTCTCCGCGATAAGTGCGTGCCTTTGGTTTAAATAAATATCAAACTCCACGTAGACGGTGCTGCCTACGAAGCACAGCCTCAGGAGCAGGCTTCTTGGGATGTATCCTAATAACTCCCACGAGGAAAACATCAGACGTCTTCAGACGGGGCGTGCAGCGGGATTTGAATTGTGGCTAGAAATTAAAAAAACTGGAAATGGCCCGAGGAGCCCAGAGTCAAGGGAGGCTGAATAAAACATGGTGCCTCCGCCAACCGCCGACTGGGGTGCAGGCTGGGAAGGGCCTGGAAGCACGGGGGGACGGGGGCAGCATGGGAGCCTGCGGGCCTTTGGCCAAGCCCAAGGGAGATGGGAACGGTGCCCTTCACCAGGCCACACTGGGGATTCTAAGTGTCCCTGACATCCCGTGATCACCGTACGCTGTTTGTGCGATCAGTAAATAATGACAGAGATGCTGCTGGCTTCTCTTTAGGGCACGAGCTGAAATGCCCAAGTGAGGTGAGGCTCAGCCCCCCAGGCCAGCATCGGCCCCTTCCATTCATCCTTTGTGGGCCACGTCCCTGTAAAACTGGGGTGTGGGAGTCCCCACTTCAGTCGTTGGAGGAGTACTTGGTGTAATGTGAGTGAGGTCCTTGGCACGGTTTCTGGCATACGGCAATGCTCAAAAAATGCCAGCTTCGTCTTCCTCCCCGTCATCGTCCCCCTCCCAGCTGGCACGCTCGGTCTGACTTGCTGATAATGTGCAGAGAGCATGGCCCAGGATTCTCCCATGATTCCATCGAAAGGTGGCTACGTGAGGGGACAGGGGAATGCCAGGCTACGACCCAGAGTTCGGCCCCAGAACGTAACTATTTGGGGACCAATGCTCCTTTTCTTCAACTCCCCGCATCTTCCAAAGAACCGTGCCGGGCGTTAAGGGAGCGAATGCGAGGAATGACGTAACGGCCACCGGGGTGGGGGGGTGCGGCTTCCTGACGCTGTGAAACGCACAGAGGCAGCCGTGGCCGACGCGTGGCGTGCTCCGTGGGCCCAACCGAGCGGGACTGCGGAGGAAGGACCCGGTGACACGCAGCACGGAACCCCTCTCCAGGCCACTCGGCTCCGGCCGACCTCCAGAAACAAGACAACGACGTCCTTAGATGCCCTGGATTAGACTTAGCGGAAATCGGCTTTTATGTGAACTCTCCCAATTGTATGTGTTACACGCTCATTCAGAAAAAAGGATTTTTAAATATTGTGCAGCCCAAGCAAAACCCATCTGTGCCCCAGATGTGGCCTGTGGCCACCCCCTGGCAGACCGTGGCGTTTGCCATGCGGCAAGTGGAAACAAGTCACTTACACAATGGTTGACAGGGGTGTGACACAGGCTGGCGTCTACGTGAAGGCGTCTAAAATAGCCAGGAAGAATATTTGCCAACACAGAGCGGGCGTCCTCGAGCGGGTAAGGATGCTCGGGGCGGTTTTCTTCATGTTGTTTGGGTTTGCTTTTTATCCAGACGTACTTTCTAACGTATCTACAAAGACTCCGTGGTGTGCATTTAGCATAAAAAATTTTTCATCATTTTTTAAAAACTGGCAGGAATCAAGGCGTGGCACAGCCGTCGTGAGGCCAGATCACAAGGGGATAGGAAAGGGGGGTCTGAGCAGAGCGGCTGCCAGCCCGCCCTCAGGTTTCACACCAGCAGTCACCGCAGTGACCTCGCGGGCCCCCTGGGAGACCCCATCTTGCGGACGGAAAACCGAGGCCCGGTTAGGAAGGAGCCAGGCCACTCGCCCTGACCTGGGTGGGGAACCTGTGTCCTCTGGGCCCCCTCTGTGAAACGGGCGTCTTTCCCGGCCGCGCCGCTCCTAGCCAGGAGCTGCTCCGTCCGTGGAGAGGGGGCAAGCGCCCGTCTCCCCGAAGGCACAGACGCGAGGCGCCCTGCCCCCCGGCGCCGGGCAGCAGGCACGTGGGGCAGACCAGGCTCAGGGGGACAAAGCGGGGAGGGGAGTGATGGGAGCCTTTACTGACGCCAGGGCCAAACCCGGAGCCTGGGAATCTGTCCCCACAAAGGGGGTCCCAGCTGGCGGTGGACGTGCTTCTTCCAGCAGAGAGGAAGGAGAAAGGACGCATTGTCTGCGGGACAAAACCCCAGCTCGGGAGCGCACACACGGGGCCACGCGCCGCCCCGCCCGCCATTCGCCTCGCTGCCCGGCCCCCACAGGCAGTGCCGGCCGCCAGATTCCAGCTGTGTCCTTCCTGGGGCCCTCACCCCTGCCACCTGCAGCCTGGCCATCTGCCTGCACTTCCTCCGAGCCCCGGTGTCAGCTCTCAGAATGCCCGCTCCCCTCCGCGCGGCCCCCACCAGCTCCCTCCTGCGGCCCACCAGGGCGGGCTCTGCCCCCGTGTGTCCCTCTGCCAGAGGGCTGGGGCGTCCTCCTCCTCGCTCACAGGTCCCCCCTTCCCCCGGAAGCTTCCACGGTCTGCCCCAGGGAACCCGCAGCTCCCATGCTTCCCTCTGCTGCGGCCACACTGCCCAGTCATTCATTCATTCCGTCCATTCATTCATTCATTCGTCAGGTATTTAATGAGCCTCTACTCCGCTGGACGCTGTCCCCAACACTGGGACCGCAAAGCCCTTCACACCCAGAGCCTCCCTTCTCTCCACACTCCTCAACAATTCCAACGACCCCACACGCTGACCTGCCCTTCTGAGGGCAGCCTGTTTTATGGGACAAGCCACAGCCCCGGCCGCCCACCACGCCCACCTTCCTAGCTGGACACTGAGCAGGCAAACCCAGCCAGAGCCAAAGTTGAGCCCCACCCAGCCTCTCCTGCACCTGGCCTGCACCTGGCCCTGCACCTGGCCCTGCATCGCCCCCGTCGCCCCTGTCCCCTCTTCTCTGGGCTGTGGTTTCATCCTCCAACAGGCCTGCAGGCCGCCATCATCCAGCCGCTGCTATGGCTTCTGCATGAAGCTCGTACGACCCGTGCTGAGGTCCGGCTCACATGGCCAGTGCACAGCTCCAAGACTGGGCAATCACGACACAGGACATTTCAGGGACCCCCAAGAGTGCCCTCATGCCCCTCTGCAATTCACTTGTTTAATGTTTCTTTTTTAAAGAACTGACGTTTAAAAACCGTGCATACTACGCGATGATATGCACAGAGTCACAGGCTCACCAAGCTAGCTCTACGTCCTCTGATGCCCACTAAAGTGAACACTATTAAAATACAGCGTCCGCCACCTACCGTCTTCCCGTGTGCCGAGAGAGCCCTCACCCCGACAGAGAAGCCCTGGACGAGACAGAGGCCAAGGCCCCTTCTAGCTCGGTAAGTCTGGACTCCGTGTCTCACAGAGTCCAGCCTGGAGGCTGTATACAGCAGGCGCTTACTAAATACCAGCCACGGAGCCAGAGTGAGGAGTCCGGGCCGTTCTCCCAGTCCCGCCTCCTGCCACCCGCCCCCCCGCCCTGGCGGGAGGCGCCAGCTTATGTCCTGCGGGGCTGATGAACACGGCATCCAGGGCCCCCCCCAGAGGGAGAGGAGCGGGGAGACGGGGAGAGGGGGCGCAGAGCAGAACAGGTGACACGGAGGGCAGGCGCCCAAGGACAATGCTGAGGCCACACTTAGTATGGCCGCCCCTCTCGCCTGCACTTCAGCCCACGGAGCTATTTTAATAACCCGGTCACTTTCTCATCAAACCTTTGCAAGAGAAGCCCCTACGATGGGCGTCTGCATCCCCAGGAGGGGTTCACACCAGAGACGGGAGACAGTGGCGCGCCACGTCCCAGGTGGCACGCGCTGAGTGACTGAAGGGACGCCTTCTGTGCCCGGAGCAATCAGGCAAGGAATCCCTCCGATGTCTACAGACATAGGAAGAGATAGGAGGTGAATCGGGGGGATGGGGGGTTCAGCCTAGAAAGAGGCTCTACTGAAAATGTGGGCGTACGGAATCTCTGGCGACCGGCCGAGTCCTACTACCTGTAGGAACCGGCCCAGCCCTGCGGCCGGCAGAGTCCACCAACCCCAACTCTTCAGTTCCTCCTTACCGAGCCCCGCCCCACACCCCGCCCCCACACCCCGCCCCAGCACCCCGCCCCAGCCCCACCCTCTGCTGACATCACCCAGTCACCCAGACTCGCTGCCCCCACCCCGCACGTGCCGCTGCCTCGGCCAGGACGGCCCCCAAGCCTGCTCCTCCTGCAAAACTCCTATTAGGTCCTCTGAGGCCAGGGCCCGAAGGTCAAGCTGGTCCTGGTCCGTCATCTCCCGCCCGTCCCGCTCAGAGACCCCCTCCCTCCGCACAGCAGCACAGAGCGCACGGCGGGCGGGGCACAAGGTGCTGGACAAGGCACTGGGCGGGCGAGCCGGTTCCAAAGGGCCCGCCTCCTCTGTCCGGTGCGGCATGGACGATCGATCATTCCCATCCTCAGCCAGTGGGACGTCCGGGAGGAGGAGTGAGCAGAGAAACACAACTAGACCCATGTTTCTGGTGACAAGGAAAGGCGGGCGGAAGCTGGACCTGGGATGGCGAACTCATCCGCTCACAGCCAGAGCTCCCCCCAGCGCCCCTGGGCCCCGGGGGTGGGGTGCGGGGCGCAGACCCGGCACCCCTCGTCCACTGGCCCCGCGGCCTGGGCACCCAGCGGCACCGCGGCCGACTGCACGGGGCCTTCCCCGTCACCCGCTCTGCTCTCGGCTCTCACACCGAGTCTTCACCGGAGCCCTGAACAGTAGGCGTGACACTGTCCCGTTTCAGGAAACTGTGGCAAGGTCCAGGCACTCGCTCAGAAGTGCCCGCTAGTAGGTGGGAGAGGGACAGGGCGGCCAGGTCCGGGGGCCGGACACAGCGGATTCGTCCCTCACCCAGCCCAGCGACCGCCGCCCACCTGACCCCAAGGACAGCCCGCAGGAGTGCCACAGGGCTGAGCTGCCACAGGGCTGAGCTGCCACAGGGCTGAGCTGCCACAGGGCTGAGCTGCAGGGACAGTCGCAGACGTGGTGTTCACAGAAACCCACCAAACATTTGCTAAACAGCCACCGACCCAACGTCCCTTGGAGCCTGTGTACAGTGAGACGCTGTGAAGCCACGAGTGCTGAAGCATGGCCCCCCGCCATTTCTGTCTGAGGCCCTCCTGCCCCGGGAGCTCCCCAAGTGCCTGGGAAACGCAGAGTCCCAGGCCCCGCCCAGGCATGCCAGGCCTGGCGATGGGCATTTCTGCAGCAAGGCGTGAGGGCTGCTGCTGGGGGTGGACAGCCACAGCGTGGAGCGTCGGCCCCGGGGGCAGTCCTGTCCACTGCTTGGCCCGCGGCGTCTGGAGCGGTGCCTGGTCCCCAGGAGGTGCTCACGGAGCATGTGGTGACCGAATGAATCTGTAAGTGAACAAACGACTCTGACCAGGCCGTGTGCGCTTTCGGGGAGCAGGAGCTGTGAACACATCTTCACCCCCTGCGCCCAGCACCAGCCAGCGAGCAGACGACACCGCCACACTACCGCGTACCGTGTGATGCCAGGGGGCACGTGTTCTCGCCTCGTGAGATTTCTGCAATCACCGTGCGTCTTACAACCTGGCCCTGTCATCATCAACTGGCGGCATCATTTCTCCCTTCTCTTGACTGGTACGAAACTAATGATGCATCTCTCAACGGACAGCGTCACAGAGTCAATCAAACACAGTCACTGACAGAGTCCGTACGTCCGACTTAAAAGGCGACACTCGGATGCCGACACAGCTAACAGATTGCTGCACATTCCCTTCTTATGGTTCGCAAAGATCAGTCCAATGCCACCTGCTGCAAGCGTTTGGCCTTGGCCCTGAGGAGCCCCAGTCAGCCAAGGCTTTGCTGCTGACACGCAAATCCAAGATCCAATGCAAATGACACACTTTCCCCTGTCTCCACCCGGGAAGCCTCTGAGGCAGCAGCTGGGTGGGGGGGTTTCCCCACATCTCCCCGGAGGCCGCTGGACCAGCTAGAGGTCGGCTCTGGGCCAGACCTGGGGTACGGCCCGGCTCCACTGCCCCCGGATGTTCGGCCTGGCACGTGGTCTGTCTGTGACAGCTGCTTGCTGGCTCGGCTCCTCCCCCACACGGGACGCTGGCCAGGTCACTCTGCTCCCCATCTCCATCCCTGGCTTGGAAAGCGAGGACGGTGAGAATGGGCTGGCTACCTGACAGGGCTGCCGTCGGGACTGCAGACTGTGGGCTCCAGGCACCCCGGCTTTTCCCTACACGTGTTCCCGCCCGCCTCCAGTGATCAGTCTCAAACTCAAAGCACTGAGAGCCCAGAACCTTCCAGCACAGGGACGGCGGTGGGGTGGAGCTGTCTGCCCGCCCGCCTGCGTCCAGGCGGGAACCTCAGCGATGCCAGACGAGCACAGGTCCACGGAGGCTCCATGGGGGTGGGGACGGGCACCATGGAGTGTGGCCCGCAGAGGCCCTGCTGAAGTCCCCTGGCTGCCCTGCCACAGGGCCGGCTGGGGGAGGTGGCAGCGACTGTCTGTGGGTTAATAAGGGTTTGGGTCTGGAGCCACCAGTGGGATATGCTTAGGCAGAAAGAAAGGCATTCCATACAGGCTGGAGCAGGGGAGCCATCACCCATGGGGTCTTTGGGCGCCTCTGGACAGTCGCAGAAATCCTCATACCCAGACAGGAAATCCATCTTTCTAGTTGAGAAGAGAAAATACAATTTAAAACTTCAAGCTGGAAGCGTGTGTCTCTCTCCTTAGGGACAAAAACAGGCCTGCTCAACGGATCAAAGAGACGGAAGATGAAATCCAGCTGGGAAGAGACACGGGCTGATCCACACTCTGGTACTGGGAATGAACAAAACTGGGTACCCACCCAGATCCTTAGAGCAAAATGACTTTCAGGTGGATTGCAAATTAAAATAAAACCCAAAAAAACCATAAAACAAAGAAATCTCCCAAAAACAAATGTTAAGGGAGGCAGAGTCTCAGCACCCACAGAAGGCACCCATGGGAAATCTCTGCAGACGAGAAGCATCGCGGAGCAGAAGCATCGAACCACAAGGTGGGGAAAAAAATGTGTAACACATCACAAATCAGAATCGCTTTCAGCACCACGCCAATGGAAAAATCAGGATAAATAATGAAGAAGCAATTCCCCCCCAAAAAAAGAAAAAGCACATGATCGGTCCCCAGACGACAAGACGTTCGGCCTCACCGCTAACCAAGGGAACGGGGCCCGGGTCGGGGACAGAATTCTCACTTATCGCGTTGGCAAGGATTTTCAAGATCCATTGTTGGCAAGCGCCGTTGGGAAATTGCTATTCTCGTTCGCTCCTGGTGAGCGCAAATTGGCACGACCTTTCTGGAGTGTCATTTGGCAATTTGTGGAATTCTTAACTAGGGATCGCTGTTGCTTCATTGGTACAACCTACCCTGGGGGACTCGTCAGACGAAGGCATAGCCCACGACGACGATGGGGCCGGTGAGGGGCGGGGCACACGAGTCACGGGTCAGCCAAAGCGCGCAGGCCGAGGGCAGAGGCGCCGTGCCCGCTGCGTGTGAAAAGTGGGTCGCGTGGGATCCCACGGCTCGGGGGGGACCCCCACAACGAGACACTCGCTGCCATCACGGCCCTGAGGGACGGAATGAACCGGGAAAGCTGTTTCCATCTGCGGGCAGGGCAAGGAGGCTGTGAACAAAGAGAATTCTTAGGGAGAAGGTGGGCAGGGAGGGGGAGCCGAGAAAGGGGCGAGGGAGAAGAAATGAGGTCGGAGAGAAACAGCACGCTCAGGGGGGGCGTTTAGGGTCCCCCGAAGCTGTTGGATATGGCCAGTGCCGAGAAACAATCGCCTTGTTTCCTACAAACCAGCGACAAGCAGTCTGTGGCTAAGACTGGAAAGTGATTCCATTTATAACCGAAGCAGAAGGAACTGGGAGGGACAGCGCAGACCGCTCCGGAGGGAGCAGGAGATGACACGGAGGAAAACCAAACGGAGAACCAGACAGGCTCGCTCACCCTCAAGCCGGAACCCCTGAACCAGCACCCTCCTTCTCCTGGGCCCTGGACCCCTCCTCACTCCCTTTACCCGAACCTCCTTTTTTCCTGGCCGCTGAAGTGTCGCCCCCTTCCAGGGGCTCCTCACCATCAGCTTGTCACCTCCGGGCCATTCCCATGAAAGCAAAACAGACCTGCCCCGTCCCAAACGCCCCCAGCCTCCGCCTGCTCTGCTTCTCCGGTCCTGCCAGGCTGTCCCCCGTCGTCTGGGCTGCCTCCTCACCGTTCGCAGTGTGGCTCCAGCCCCCGCACTCCCCCAGGTCTCCGACAGCCCCCCTCACCTCCCGTCACCCCCACTGGCCTCCGCTCACCTTCCCTGAACACCTCTCACCTCCACCGACCCCTCCTGCCTTTCCCCTCGCCCCCCCTCCGCCTCCACTCGCCCTCCCCGATCTCATGTCCCTTCACCCGCTCCCCGGCCTCCTCTGACCTCGCCTCACCTCCCCTGACCCCCACTTACCTCACCTGACTTCTACTGGCCCCTCTCATGACCCCTGACCCCCACGCGCCTCCCGTGACCCCCACAGGCACCCCTTGGCCTCCGTGTCGCCAGACTGAGCCCGCATTTCGTACTCTGACTTATCTGACCATGAGCGGACGGTGACAGCGCCTCAGCCTTCCTGCCCTGACACTCTCCCCGCTGCTGAGTATCACCGTATGTAGTCCACGGCACGAAAACCCTAGCTGTTCAGGGCCCCCGAGTACTTGCCATCTGCAGGCACCACGCTAAACATGATGGCCCACCATCTTGTTCAGTCCACTCCCAAGAGGACGATAATAGCATCCTCGCTTAACAAACAGGGAGCCCAAGGTATTACGAGGTCCGGGATCGGAAATTACCCAGGCTTGTCCGCCCCCAGCCCTGCTCTTCCCACGATGCTGCTTTGCGGGGGGTGGGAGGGCTCTGAAGACACGGAAGTCATCACGGATGGGTGAGGGCCCCTGGAGGCGGACACAGACTCCCCGAGGTTGGGGGCATCTGGGAGGGGCACCCTCCACAGTAATGCACAGGCCCTGTACCCCTGCACGCACAAATAGGTCTATTTACCATCACGAAGCTCCCTCTGGCACCAGGCAGACCGGATCTGAAGGGCAGCAGTGAAGCCAGGTCGGCGAGGGGACTGTCCTACGGCCCAGAGAGAGAGAGGCCACACCCCAGGCGGGCCGGCTGACCGCGTTCCGTCCCCGGGGGCCCTGGCGTGGCAGTGGCATGCTCTCCAAACGCCTTCTGTCCCCGAAGCCCAGGACTCTCCCAGGAGCTGGGAGGAGCTCACATGGCTTCCCCGGCCAGCACACCTCCCCTGCCCAACCCCTCACTCAGGAGGCACTGACCGCACACCTCCTGGGCGTCCAGCCTGAGGGCACACGGGAAAGGGGAGACAGCCTGTGCCCCGCATTACTCGCCTTCCGCCTTCCGGTAAAGGGAAGGCGGCTTCTAATCAAATAACCGCAATGGAGTGAGGTCAGTGCTCAGAGCCTGGGGGGCTTCCTGGCAGAGGTGGCCCCCAAGCTATGTCTTCCAGGAGAAGCAGGAGGCCAATCAGATTAACAAAGGATTTTAAGATGATAAGACCTACTAGATGTCTGCGCATTTTAATGAGTTTCCACGAGCTGGGGAAAAGGTTCAGAAGGTCCAGCTTACCATGAGTTATCCCCCAAGGGATGGAGAGAGGTTCTATAAATTCCTTTATTCTCTTCTCTTTCTGAATAATGACAAAAGCAAATGCTGCTCCGGCAATTTTAAAGGCAATAAAGCTTTAAGAAAAACGGAAGGAAGGAGAGAAATGAAAATCTGAAGGCAGAGTCTGAGGATACGGTGAGTGCTCTGTAGAGAGGGATGACTTCCGTCAAACGCCTCCGCCTCGGCTTCAAAACTGCCCCCGAGAGGTCACTGAGAACTGAACTGTGGGGCGGGCGGTGTTTCCACCGCAAGGCGACGGAGACACGGAAGGGACCCGAGGCCACAGGTGGACAGGTGGACACCACTGATGCTCAGGACGCCTCACCCACTTAGGAACACTTGTCCCAAATTTTTACTTTGCAAAGTTTCAAAACGAAAAGTTCTTAAAATGGTACCAAGCTCTCCTTATTCCTCTGTCTAGGCGGCCCACCTGTCTGCGTGGTCCACGTCTGCTTTATCTACCTGCCAACGTGCATTTCTACACATACGTCCATTTTTACGAACCGTGATATGCAGACCTCGGGACATCCTATCCCAAACGCTGGGACTCTCCTCTCTTAAGACAGAAGACATTAGGAAATCACCACACGGTTATCAAAACCAAGAAAGTTCATCACTGATACAGTTCATATCCAAATAACCCCTGTGCGGCAAAACGACCACCGTTCTTGACCCAGAACCCACAGCCCTACTCGGCGCAGCGGCCTGCAGCGGTGGCCGCGTCTCTGCCAGAGGCACGCTGGACCACAAACTCCCCCAAAATAATCAAGCGGAGAAATAGAACATCCCGACCGTCGAGAAAAGCAAGCATCATCAGGGAAGGGATGGCTTGGACGAGGCATCGGGCAGGCCAGCTGAAGGGACTCTGGGCACAGTGACAGAGGACTACGAATCCTCAGCGGGTGCCAGCCCTGGTCTTTCTCTCCGGGTCTAAAAACACAAGCCGTGCACACCTGACAGTGGGGTCCCCCATCCTTGAGGCTTGGCAGCACGGTCCCCACAGGCGATCACGCAGAAAAGCAGAGAACCCGGGCTCACACTTCTTAACCTGCTGAGTCACCCTGGAGAAGTCACACAGCCACCAGTGGCCTCAGTGTCCCCACCCGTAGGGCCCAGCGCTTCCCCTTGGAGGAAGGCCCCTTGGAGCAGTTACAAGGGACTCCCAGCCCACCCCCTGAGTCCCCTGAAAGGGCCCCTAGGAGCGTGAAGCCCACCACACCTGCTCCACACCTGTCTCCCGTTCTAGGCCTTGGGCACCCCCAGCTGGACCACAACGCTTAGCTCCTGCTTACCTCCTGCCGAGGACCGTTTGCTTCTGCCTCCCTCCGCCATTTGTCCCCCACCGGCCGCTTCCTTACGCTCGGCCCCACTCTAACGCAGCCCCACCTACCCCCCCATGCTTGGCTACCTGAGACACGCAGAGTGCTGGTCCAAAGTCCCCTGATCCCGGAGATTGCCACCACTTTTCTGAGAAGTCAAAACCACCAAGTACATCTCAGACCACCCTCGGCTCCCCACTGCCATCGGGGTGAAAGCCAGACTCCCTGGCCTGGAGAAGGACCTTTGTCACTTGTTCCCCATCCGCCCCTTGCCGCAGACCCCCCCGAACTCTCCTCACCCACCATGAGACAGCAGCGCCCCTGGCAGGTCGGTGGCATTCCGTAGGGTCCTGCTGAGGCCATGGAGGTTCAGAGAGGTAGAGGAACTGGCCCAGGGTCACACAGCTCAGGAGCGACAGAACCAGGCCACAAATCAACGAGCTTCAAAACAGGTCCCTTTTATTCTATCTGAAAATCAAACTGTTTCATCGACACTCATGTCTCTGCGTGCACCTGCCTCTGGACAAAAACGAAAGGAACGCTAAAACAGTAGTTCGAAGGGTGGTGGGAATACAAACGAAAGGCATTTTTTTCCTTTTGCAAAACTTTCATCAATTCCGTATAGTTTTATGTTCACGGCGGAAAAATAATGACTAGAAGTCAGCAGCTGCTAAGTGATGGAGACCCGTAAGCATCTCACTGTCCCTTTGTCGCTGATAACACTTTGTACAGGTAACATAAGACTAGCAGCTTCTTCGATCCCAACGTGCCTGGCACCAGGCAGGGCTTCCCGCCTGGCCCCGCCCCCGCAAGCGGAGGCTGCCATAGCCCAGCCCGCCCGCCAACCCCTGGCTGTCTCCACACCTGGAAAAGAACTTGGATTCAGGGCTTGGACTTTTTCTCTCTAATTAAAGTAACAGGTGTCTCATGACTCCCTCTAAAAAGGTTACGAGAACACATGTATTTATTCAACGCCCATACTGAATCCCATCAAGCCCCTGGTCCTCTCTGAACCTCGGTCTCTTCATCCATGTAAGATAATACTGACAGTATCCACGTCTGTAACCAAACTTCCTAGCAGAGGATGAGATGCCCTGCTCAGTAAACACACAGTGGTAAGTAGCATCATCACCACGTACGCAGAACCAGTCAAGTACCAGACACTGTCCTGGGCTCTAGAGATACAGCGATGAACAAGTCACAGTGCTGGAGATGTAGTGCAAGGGAGGAAGGCCCATAAATCCCTAAAGGACTTGAACTTGAGCTTGAGCACCGCAGGGAGCCACGGCTGCGAGGTTGATGCCTGGAGGGAAAAGGTCAGACCAGTTGCTCAGGATGGACACGGAGGGCTGCCTGGAGGGGGCCCCCTAGAGGCTGAGCCAGTGCTGGGGCTGTGTCCTCATGGGGTGGGGGATTAGGAGGCCGGAGGTGAGCCCAGGGCATGAGCATTTTGGGAGGACGTACAGACAGGACTTACAGCCCAAGCTGAGTTAGGCCGTATTGTACACTTTTACCTCCCTCCAAACGTTTACCAAATTCCTTATCGCTCCTACCCACAAGGCTCCTTTTCTGCAGAAACGGGAAGCCGCACCGTGTCCCACCTCCCTGACCCCCTCGGAATGGGGCAGCGGGGCCCAGAGCTGCAATGCCTCCATGGTTACAAACAGGAAGACAAAGGTCCTCAGAGGCGAACGGACTGGCCCCAGTCCCGCTGAACACGTGGGAACACCAGGCATCTGAACGCAGACCTGCCGAGCCCCAGGGCTGGCTTCACCGCGTCCCCCAGCGGGGGAACCATCCAGCAGCACTGACGGCCTGGGTGGCCAGAAAGAGCTGTCATGAGCAGTGTGACCCCTGCCCACACACTCACGGGTACCCTGGAATCACAGGGTGGAGCTTGGAGAGGGAGAGGGTGTTGGCAGTCAGATGCCAGGCTTCCCACAGGGAAAATATTTAGCAAACACTGACCCAGAGAGGAGTGAGCTGCAGACTTGGAGGAGATGGTAAGAGAGGCCATCTGGCCCCACTCCCCCACTGTACAGACGGGACGTGGAGCCCCGAGAGGGCCTGTCTACCCCAAATGCACACAGCGGGTGGGATCTGAACCCAGCCTCCTCAATCCTAACCCTGCGATCTTTTGCTCTGGCTCCTAGTAAAGGTTTATAAGCCGCATCGCCACCTGCTCCAGGAAGCCCTCCAGGATTGCCAGGTCTCCTGCCCCTGAAGGCATGGGCCACCCCAGAAAGCCTGGACGTCACTGTCAGTAAGACCCCAACGGGAAACCTGGCTCCATCCCTTAATGTCTGTGGGGCCTACGTCGAGTCACCTCACTTGAGCCAGTGGAAATCCTGCACGAATTAAGTAAGGTGACCATCGCAGGGTCTGATGCAAAGCAGCCCCTTCCGCCGATTGACCCAGGGAACAGCCACTCCATACGGCTGTGTTCCCTAAACATCAATGCCACGACCTACTTCAGCGCCACCACCTTCTCAGGGGCCTGGAAAGCCCGGGCTCCGTCCTTCCTCCGTGCCTGACATGCCGAAGGCCGTCCCCATGTCCCCAACTCCTGCCGTGTCAGGCCTCAAGTCCAAAGCCAAGTTCGTATAGGAAAGAGGTGAGGTTAACTCTAACCCCCTATGTCCCGCCCCTTCCGCTTCCGGTGCCATCCCGCCTCCCATCCTGCCCCTGACCTTTAAATCGAGCTTGACTCCTCCCCTTCCGCTTCCTGTCCCCACTGCGCACCTTGCCTCGTTGGCCACGCCCACCACCTGCTTCTGGTCCCCGCCCCTCCCCCAGGGATGGAGAAGCTACCGCAATAGGAACCAAGTAGTGGGGAACCCTTCAGAGGGGAGGGGGAGGCGGGGACAATAAAGAGCAGATGCTTTCAAACATTTTTTGCTTTTTTCATGAAATGAATAAAGCACCCGCCCAAGAGGGCACTCGGGAACCTCTACGACTGAGAGTCTGACTGGAAGGGACAGGAAATCCGGGCCAAGGTGGGGTGGGGGTGCAGTGTTGGCGGTGCCCGTCGCCTGGGAGACCGTGCCCCGTACACCGCCACCTGCCTCCTTCGCCTTCCGGAAATCCTCATGGGGGCCATTCGACGGGACAACGCTGCAAAGCCACAAACCCACAGGAAACCAAGTCTCTCACCCCCGGATACAGGCGTTGCCTCTGCCAAAGGTGACCGTGCTCCTTCTGCCAGGCACAGCGTAAGGGAACGGAAGTGGCCCAGGGGTGGCCCCAAGTCAGACTGCACGGGTCTCTCAAGGCATTACTCCTGGCCCTAAAAGCAGCAGCTAAACCTGGGACTGCCAATTATAAGAACTTATTCCATGCCAGGCAATGCGCTTCGCATGCCCATCTCAATCCATCCTCAAGACCTCCTTCTAAACCAGGGAACAGTATTATCCTATTTGACAGATAAACTGAGGCTCAGAAAGGTCAGTCACTTCCTCACAGTCACAGCTCGTGAGTGGCAGAGTCAGGACTGGAACTCGGGTCTGTCTGACTCTAAGGCCACATCCCAGCTGCCCTCGCGACCCAGCGCCTTGCCCAGTATGCCCTTCGAAGGCACCCAAGAACATTTATAGGAATGGACAGCCAGGCCTCTCCCTGCACACCAAGCCATCACCCTCCAAGAACGGGCAAACTGACAGACAATTAAATACCACTGAATTAGCCTCAATACTTCCATGAAACAGTCATTGCCACATATTCCAGTTCATAAAAAGCTTCCAATATCATCAGAAAACCACTTGCTTCAATTTCCCATGAAACGCACAAACACGATTTCTGATAAAATTGCTACTCATATTCCCACATAACAAAACGCTCATCAACTAAAGGAATGAGACTTGGTTTTTTTAATCAACACGCATAAGAACATGATGGAACTTCCCGTAGAACGTTCTGTGCATGTGAAGTTTTCTTTTGCCTTTCACTCTAAACTCTTCCCAGATGCCGAACAGGAGAGAAATGTTGAGGTGGGTTGGGCCATGGGAACCGATACCTGTGCTGCGAGAAAACTAAAGCATCATGGCAGCACCCGTGCTCCCTCCCACCAGCCAGAATACAGTGCGATTCAACAAACATGCACCAAGTAATAAGAACAACAGTCCCGGCTTACACAGCTGGCAGTCTGTACCAGGGACTGTTCCAAATTGTCCAAATTATCTATTATTCTGCAGTCCTATGATATGGGTCTTATTAAGGCCCCTTTTAGTGTCTCAGCAGACAGGGGGTGAAGTACCTTGGCGAAAGAGACCCAGTCAGCAAGTAGGGGTGGAGGTTGTACCCACGTGGTCCGGCTCCAGTGTCCGTGTCTTATCTGCTCTGTTGTATAGCTTCCAAGTGTCAGGTATTACACTAGGTCCTGGTGACAGAGGCCCAAACGTGGCCCAGGCACTGCCTCATCCAAGGAAAGGCCAAAGTCAACGACATTTTTTGGACGACTAATGAAGCCCCAGCCGTTCTTCATACCTGTAGTTAGGTGGCTGCCAGTCCCCAGGCAGCCACAAGGCACCAGGTCGTCACACAGAAATCTTGGCACTCACAGGTTCCTTGAGAGACACGTATTATTTTCCTTGTGTCATAGGAACAAAATTTCGGCTGAAAGTAAAGGACTTGCCTTTACAAAGCCTTTGCTCTTTCAACTGCTACTCGCTGGCCTTTTATGGATGTATAAAGGCTCCTTAAGGAGTCTCAGAAAAGGTCCCAGCCATCGAGTCATTTCTGTCCCCCCCCCCCGTCATCCCACTTCTGCTGGAATGAGTCACATGGTCATACCACTGACAACAAGCAACGAGACTGGTGACTTTCAAGCAAAGAGCAACTTCTTTTGCGGTTTTCACATCCTTTCCACACCAGCCACTCCCTCGATATGCCGAGGCCACCCCTCAGCAGACACCGCCGAGCACCGCTGTGTGCACGGAGCCGGGGGGAGGGGCACGGAGCTCACACACGTCCTGGCTTCTCGCAAGAAAGTGACTCTAGAGCTGGGAGAAGGGTGCAGGGGATGGCATAGGGCCGAGACGAATAGGGAGGGGCCGGGGCTGGAAGAGGGATGCTGACCGCAGGGCCAGGGTGCTCGGACCAGGATGCGCTGACTTCCAGGTCCCCACCAGCTTGGCGGGGGAAGAAGACAGTCAAGGCTGACTTCATCAGGTGCAGACATTTGCTAAGTCCTTAAATGTACCGGCCAGGGATGCGGTGTCCCAGTGGGACCCCAACACCCTGGATGAGTTCTAGTCGAGTCGGGGAGACGGGCCAGGAAACAGACTGCAGAAAGCCCAGGTGACGACTGGGGGACCAGGGGACATGGGGCCCAGCAGGGTGAGGGAAGAATCACGGGAAGTGGGCCCCGGCAGGGGGGAAACGCAGACACGCAGATAAAGGAAGGCTGAGTGGCATTTAAGCAGGAAGAGCAGTGGGAGCAGAAGTTCCATTCATTCATTCATTTATGCATTCAACAGCATCCCAGGACCTGCCGTGCCAGACCCTCTGCTGGGTACTGGGGCCTCAGACGTGGCTCCCACACGGGCCCTGGGCTCTCGTCAGTGAGAAAGACAGACTCTGAAAAACAAGAGTCTCCCCATGTGGCCAGAGCTGTGACAGAAAGAGGTGACAGAAGGAAATACCCGAGATGAGCCTTCGCTGCCCCTAGAGACAGCAGAAAGGGCATGCTAGGAAGAGGGCGCAGATGTGAGGAGGAGGCACAGAGGGTCTGGCCAAGTTCAAGGGAGGCAGACCGTCCCATGGGGGCGCTCAGGGCTCCAGACTGAACGCCCGTGGCCTCCCCGGATTCCGAGACTGAAGCCTAATCCCCGGCGTGATGGCGTTTGCAGGTGAGGCTCAGGGAAGAGATTAGGTGGTGAGTGGGGAGCCCTCGTGATGGGATCAGCGCCCTTGCCAGAAGAAATACCGGAAGGCCTGCTTGCTCTCTCTCCACAACTCGTGAGCACACAGCGCCTGGCAGCTGTCCGCAAGCCAGGAGGGCGGGCGGCCCTCACCAGGAGGAGGACAGGCCAGCACCTTGGCCTTGGCCTTGCACCAGCCTCCAGAACCGTGAGAAATAAACTGCTATTGTTTACCCCCTCCAGCCTGTGGCATGTCGTTACAGCAGCCCTCACCGGGTGAGGCAGTTGAAAAAAGCAAGCACATCAAGAGACGAAGTCACAGACGAGGCGACAGGATCGTGTGGTTCATCCTGGGCCATGGGGAGCTCACTGGGCAAAGGGACGACATAGCCAGGTGAACTTGGGAAAGATGTCACCCTTTCTTCCCCCAACACTCCCAGTAACTCAGTAGCCATCGTGAAGGCGTGGGCGGACAGGACCTTCGGGCCATCGTGGAAGGACACTGGACCCGCAAGCTGTCTTCGCAGACGTGCGGGTGAGGCAAGTCTAATGTAGCTCCTCCTCTAGCCTGGCTGGGTCACTGACGGGCCGAGAGGCTCCACCTGGCCAGGGCCCAGACTTAGGGATGTGGGGACCCTTGGAGGTTAAGACAGAAGAAAGAACCAAGTGTGATGCTGATGGGCGGGTGACAACACACAGACACAGGTGCCTGTGAAGGGATTGCAACCGATGTCTGAAATGGGAGAAGATGCCCGGGCTCGGATTTCAGACCACGTCCTCTGGAGCCCTGGTGCTCCCCGGACATGCTCGAGGGTCAAAGGTCAAGGGCCAAGGGTCAGGGGCCGGAGCAATACATGTTTGATTCTATTTTTTTTTTTTAGGTGTAATAATTTTAAACTGTGCACACAGCAGACAGACTCAACAAGCTGCGCACTGCTGACACTCTGCAGGCCCCACTGGATCGGGGCCACCAGGTGGACACTCAGTTTCACGAGGTCTGGGGGCAGAGCGGCACGGGCATCACCTGTCACCTGTCACCTCCAGTGAAATGGACCCGGAGACTGTAAGACCAGTTGTTGAGAAAAACTTTACCTTTGGCTAATGAGATATGAAAAGATTCTCAAAACAGAATATGGTCCCAACCACAACGACAGCCCGGTGGCACTCGGAATGCGTGGCTGTGAAGACCACAGCTGCCACGCCAAACTTTCCGCTTTGAAAGTTATATTTCTCAAAGCAACCCAACTGTTCGCGCTGACTGACCATGGAACTAGAAAGGGCCATCAGTTTAAAGTCATAATATAAATGAGATAATATCCCGTGAGTCCCCTGTTCTGTAGAGTGGGTGGGGGTGGCTTAGCTGTGAACAATGTATTGCAAACACTTCATTTGACAGTTGGAGAAACAGATCCAGGGAGAGGTTAGGGTCCTGCCCTGTTCTGTGATCATCTGTGATTGACACCCCTGCTCAGTGGGGCTTCGAGAGGCAACACCAAGCGTCCGGCGCACAGCGGTCACTCGACTCCACAAACACCTGTGTGGGCGAAGGGGCCCCTGCAAGGCATCTCACGTGGTAGGCGGGCGGGACTCAAACCCAGGCCTTGCGACTCCTGGCTCAGGGCTGGTTCTCATACCCTGTCATCGTCCCTTCCCTCCCGGAAATGATGACACAGCCCCGAGCCGCCATCACGAGGAGAAGGTGCACTGCAACAGGACCAGGAGTCTTCCTTCTACCACGGGAAGCTCAGCACCAGTTTGCAATGTGTGCTTATCAGGGTGGGGAAGGACTGCCCTTTACACTCCGCAAAACAGACTCCTCTGGGGTCGCCTCTAGATCCAGCAAGATGGCAGGGGTGGCTTGCGCCTGATAGCCCAGGTGTGCACTGTTTTAGAAACAACCAACCAGAATGCATAGCTACAGGGCAGGCAGGGACCAGCCGGGCCTGTCCCGGTTCTCGGACTGGAGAGGTGTCAGAATTTCCCAGAAGGCTTTAGTGGGAAGCCAGATTGCGGGATCCTCGCCCTGTGTTTCAGATCCAGTAACTCAGGGCGGGGCCTGAGGATGTGCATTTCTAAAACGCTCCCGGGTGATGCTGGTGCCGCTGGTCCAGGACCCTGGCCAGAGGACCAGCGCTCTGACCTGCTCATCACAAGCTGTCCTTATTGTGGCTCATGAGGCAGGGGGGCCAGGACGCGGACTCGGGAGGCGGGGTGGGGTGGGGTAGGGAAGGCAGAGGCACGGCGTGAACAAAGATGCCAGGAAGGAGAGGGCCGGGAGTGACGGAGGGCGAGGTGGAAAGGCGAGCATGGCCGCGATGTCAGCTGACAATGGTGGGACCGAGTCTCAGCCATGGGCCGGGCCCTGTGCTGGCTGCTGGTGCGTTCTCACCTCACTGCTCTGAGGTCAGAGAACGTATCTCCCATGATGTCTATCCTTGTAAGTGTCTTAAGATTGTTTTAGGGCCGAGTATACGGTCTACACCAGAGAAGGATCCACGTGCACTGTTGGTGGGAATGTAAGCTGACACAGCCGCCATGGAAAACGGTATGGAGCTTCCTCAAAACACACACACAAAAAAAAACAGGATATGATACAGCAATCCCACTTCTGGGTTTTTAGCCAAAGCCAACGAAAATGAAAACACGACCTCGAAAAAAGATATACACACCCCCGTGTTCACTGTGGCATTATTTACAATAGCCAAGATACAGAAGCCACCTGTGTCCTTTGTGGATGAATCGGTAAAAGAAGATGTGGTCTCTATACGATGGAATATTACTCAGCCATAAAAAAGAATGAAATCTTGCCCTCTGCCAGAACATGGATGGACCTCGAGGGCATTATGCTCAGTGAATAAGTCAGACGAAGCTAAAATAGCACATCAGTTCACTGACGGGTGGAATTAGAGAAAAACAGGCTCATAGGTACAGAGAACAGACTGGTGGTTGGCAGAGGTTGGGGCCGGGGGCAAAATGGAAAGGCACAAACTTCCAGCTATCAAGGACAAAAGTCCTGGGGATGGAATGTACTGTATGGGAACCAGAATTAATAATACCATATCGCACAGTTGAAAGTTGCCAAGAACGTAGATCTTAAAAGTTCTCACCACAAGAAAGAAACCTTTTTGCAACTATATATGGTGATGGAGGTTCATTACACTAGTTGTGGTGACCCTTTCACAATATATACAAATATCAACTCATTATGTCCTACAACTGGAACTAATGTGATTTTATGTGTCAATTCTAGCTTGATTTTTTTAAGTATATATTCTGATGTTATCGGCGGAGTATTCCATAGATGCCTGTGGGGCCTGGTTGGTTTAGAGCGTTGTTCAAGTTCTCAATTTCCTTGTTGATGTAGTTGTTCTAGTCATTCCATTATTGAAAAGGGAGCTTGGAAGGATCCAGTTCTTCTTGTCACGTTACCTCCCATCATTTCAGCCAGTTTTTGCTTCCCGTATTTTGGTGCTCTATTGTTAGGTGCATAGACGTTTATAATCGTTACATCTTCCTAATGGACTGACCATCTTATCGTTCTAAAATGTTATCAAATGTCATTATAAAATCTCTTTATTCCTATTTTTTATCTTAAATCTATCTTGTATGATACCAGTCTAGTAACGCTAGCATTCTTGTGGTTTCTTTTGCATGATATTTTTTTTCCTCATCCTTTTCTTTTCAATCTATTTGTATCTTTGAAACTAAAGCTATGTCTCCTATAGACAGCATCTGGTTAGACCATTTTTAATATATTTGGAAAATATCTGCCTTTAGATTATTTAATCCATTGATGGCTCAGTTGACATCTGCCGTTTTACTTTTCTAGACATTTCGTGTCTTTTTGGTTCCCCTGCTCCTCCTTTTCGACGCTCTTTTGAATGAAGTGAATCAGGCGCTGTGTTTGGCAAAAAAAGTCAGAGCTTTAAAGGTATATTCCTGTTTAATTCAGACAGTAAAATTATCTTTCTGACAGTTTTCCGTTTCTTAAATGGCTCATTTTCTAATCAGTGATGTTTTTTTTCTCTCTCTCTCTCTGATCCCAGCAAATGGAAGCAAATCGATTATTTACCCAATAGTCATAGAAGACCATCCACAAAAACGTCCATTACCGGCTTCCTTGGTGGGACGATTTCTGGCTCCACGTTGGCCTTCCCACAAGGAGGACAGATGGGGCCACTCGCAATGTTTGGGGGATCCCCTTTGTGACATGTGGAGGCTGGAAGTGTGATGCCAGCTCTGTGCTTCAGACCTAGGTGGGAAGGGAGGGCTGGAATTCAGAAGAAAGTCCACGGGCTGTGTGTTTTTAAATGCCGTGGCACTGCTCTCACAGACCCCTGGGCACGGAGGCTAACAACGCTCTGAGGAGCAGAAGTCCCATCTGAATCTGCTACAATGGACAGACGCGACACCGCCCCCGACTCGTCAGCCCACATCCCTGCCCAAGGCGGATGCAATGCACCCCCAAACCTGAGTAGTTTGCCTACTGTTCATCAACAAACATGACAACTACAAAGAGAAGCTACAACTGAGGAGTCTGCGAACTGTGAAATCCCCAACTCACAAGGTATGCCGTGAATGGCCGAGGTTCGGGGCACCCAGCACCACTCGCCCACCTTCTGCTGGAGCACCCCCAGTTTCTGATCTCCTATCTAGCAATGGGACTCGACTGCATACTTGGTCTGAAGTGTCCTGCATTCGTCTTTGCCAGCCCCGTAGGACACTCGGGGAGCCATACTGCCCAGCCCCTGAGAAGCTGGGTGCAGCCCGGGTGACGGGCAGGCTGCCCAGGAGAGACGATCACGTCAGTAAAGAGCCCTTCACCCCCAGGGTTTAAACAGATTAGGCAGGATGTCGGGGCAGCCTCCAGGCCCGGGTTCAGAACAAGGTGTCTGCCTGCCCGGCCAAGAGAAGCTCATCCTGGAAGACTCCCCGACGCCACGGAAACCCAATTACCTCCCGGCCGACACGCTCACTGCCCAGCGGCCTCCGGAGAGAAGCTGTGTCTTCCGCAGCCCATTCCGAGGAGGAGAATCGGGACGGCTTATCAGGAAACATGACCTTCTGTGAACTCAGGGCTGGGGGCTGTGCCAGCACACCGGGCACACGCAGGCGGGTGGTGGTGTGGAACACGAGGACAGTGGTAGCTGACCCCTGGCCACCCTGGAGCAAAGCCCTCCCCAGGCATCTCTCCACGTGAAGCACGTACACCCCAGGATGGGGCCAGGGGTGTGACACCCCCTCTCCCAGGATGCCACAGCTCCCGGGAGTGAAGTCACTTGTCTCCCTTTGTGTTTCCTGGCTGGACCCTGGACTCAATGCAGATTACCCCCCGGGCCCGGCAGAAAGCAGGGGCGATGGGGGCCAGGGCAGAGCAGATGCACAAAGCAAGAGGCCACCTTGCCATGCCCTGAGAATCAGCTGCCCTCGGCCCATCAGAGCTGCAGGTGGGGCAGCCCCGCCCACTGCAGGAAAGATGCCCCAGGGGTCTCCTACATTCAAGGGTCCCGGAAAGTGAACACGAGGCTGCAAATTCCTCAGAACAGAAAAATCCCGGTGCAGGTATTGTGTGCAGAGGGATTAAAAAGACTGGAACCGCTGAGTGGAGGTGACGAGTGGCTGTCGGGCCATCCTAATCGTCTTGGCTGCCAGCTAGAAAGAGCCTACTATGCACTAGACAAGATAAAGTTTATCCCTCTTCTCCTCAAGAGGCCAGCATCCTGTGGCTTCCAACTGGAGACTGCGAAGATGGATAAACAGACACCTCACTAAGTTGGCACTGAGAGGGCCTGTAGGGGGAGCTCTCACGCCCTACTACGCGTCCTCAATCACCCCAAACAGGGAAAGACCACTTGGCATCTCCACCTGGAAGTCGTTCTTCTGCTCTACTACTCCAACAGGAAGAAGGAGGGGCTTTTCCTTGATCAGCAACCACTCGGCCAATGAAAAGCCACGACGCTTCAGGCTCCTAGTTTCCACCAATAGACTCTTTGTTTACAACAGCCCCCTTTCCTCTATAAAAGAACATGCCTCTCTCTCTTCCTCTGGATTTCTTCGTGGCTTGCTCGACCACGTGACTTAAATTGCAATGCTTTGGGCCCAGACAAACTCATTTTGCTGGAGAATTATCTGGCTGGCTGGCTGGCTGTTTAAGGTCAATAAGATCCAGATCTCATCACCAGTATGGTTTTCCATCATGTTGCTGTACTTACATCCTTCAGGAATAATTATAGTCTTAGTGACTGGGTTTGCGCTGCAGTAAGACTGCGTACGTGGTGTGTGGGTCTCCCCTCCCTACCCTCAAGAATGAAAGCTGCCATCGGCTGGTCCTCAGGGGGCCCTGGTTCCTTCCAGGGGCATGTAGGAGACCCTCAAATGTGGACTGTCATTGTTTGTCGTGAGACTGAGCTTCTTGTGTACAGAGGAGGAAACAGATCATTGAACTTGACTAAGGCCACACGCCTCACAGAAGGCAGAGCCACCACCCTCGGAGCCTGGTTCCCGCCTCCAGGGAGCTTCTGGCCTGCAGCAGCGCCACCCAGAAGGAGCGTAATGCGAGCCCCACGAGCCATTTAAATTTTCTAGTAGCCACGTTAAAAAAAGAAAGGAAGGAAGGAAGGATAAGAAAGGAAAGAAGGACGGAAGGAAGGAAGGAGAAGGAAGAAAGGAAGGAGAAGGAAAGAAGGAAGGAAGGAAGAAAGAGAAAGAAAGAGAGAAAGAGAGAAAGAGAGAGGGAGGGAGGGAGGGAGGGAGGGAGGGAGGAAGGAAGAAAGAAAAGAAAGAAAGGTGAAACTAATTTTAAGAATCCATTTGATTTAGCCTAATATATCCAAAATAGTATCATTTCAACTCGTAATCGATGGTACATTATTACTGAGATCTTTTACACTCTCTACCATCCAAAGTCATCCAGTGTCAATCCAGACGGGCCACCTTCAGGGTTCGATAGCTCCGAGTGGCTACCTTCTTGGACACTCAGCGCCAGGAGGTCCCCTGGCTACGCTGAAGCAAGCGAGCGTGTGTGTTAGGGGATTCAGTCACAACCATTAGGACCAAGAGGTAGGGACCTTGGGCATTCGACACGCCGTGCAAAAGAAAGATTAAGCCACACGCTGTAGACCACGGGGCTAACCAGGTGCAGTTAGGGAACCCAGCCACACCTGACTGCTAGCAACAGCAAGGCTTATTCCCTGAGCACCTGCTGGTGCCAACACCTGCTGCTGGGGGACAAGAGCGAACACGCCGGGCGAGGTTCCGGGCTGCATGGTGCCTCCCTTCTGGCACACAGGGATGGGAGCGTGATCGTGAGCAAGGGACGAACCCACTGCAGCTCACGATGAGGCCGGAAGCAAACACAGTACTACAGAGGGAGAGTCACGGGGGCAGGGAGGCGGGCATCCCCCGGGCCCAGGCCAGGAAGACCTCCCGAGGAGGGACAGCCGCGCTCACACTGAAGGATGAGAAGGGGCCAGTGCTGGCGAGGGCCGGGGAAGACCGTGCCAGGCAGCAAGCGGCAAACACAAACGCTCCAGGCAGGAGGGGTCCTGCATGTTCCAGGAATGGCCCGAAGGAGCCCGGGCTTCCTGCACTGGGCCAGCCGCCTCTCTGGGCCACTCGGCTGGCCCCGATGCCACCCCTCCTGCCTCGAGGCGCTCCCACGCTCCTGGTTAGAAACCGGAAAGCCGGGGAACCATTCTCCAGATGCCAAGAAGGCTGGAAGCTCCCAGAACAGTGCCGGGCGTCTGGGCCACCTCCAGGACTATCCGCCGAGAGCCGGAATTGATGAGGGAGTGAGCAGGGGGAGGAGGGAGCGGACTCCTCAAAAGAACAGAACCCAGGCAGCCAAGGCCCTGGGAAGAAAGTTTTAACACTTTAGGTCTTGCTCAGACACTATTCGCAGTAGCCAAATATCCATCGACTGACAAACAAAACGTAGTTTATCCAGACAATGGAATATTATTCAGTACGACTGCGTTTATACGAAATGTCCAGTAGAGGGAAAGCCACAGAGCCCCAAGGCAGGTTTGGGTGGCTGTCAGGGGTGGGAGGGGCAACTTCTTAAAGGTGTGAGGTTTTCCCTGAGGGGGAGGGAAGCCAGACAGATGTGATGGCTGCACAACATGTGGCTGTACTAACTGTCACCGAATGACACCCTGTAACATGGTTACTCTTAGGTTGCGTGAATTTCATCTTGATTTTAAAAAGGGGGGGGGGGGTTGTTTCAATAGAGGAGTCGGGTCATGATCCGACTCCAGAGAGACTCGCCTCCAGAAGCCCCGGGATCAAGTGGGAAAGAGGAAAGATGGAAGTTCCAAGGTTAAAGAACCAGAAAGCTACTTTACCAGACCCTTCCGGCCTCCGCCACGGCGCCCCATAATCTCCGTGATCTGCCAGTCCGCCAGACGAAGCAGGACGCCTCTGAGTGGCGTGTCCCACCCCCGCAGCTCTGAGGAAGGGACCAGGGGCCGGGCCGGGCCTCCTCCTGAATCAAAATGCAGCCGAGGTGCAGGCACAGGAGCCAGCGGGCCGAGCCAGCGGGTCCCCTGACCTGGCACACACAAGGGCATTACTGCCACAACGGGCAGCCCTTGGCAGTCCCGGGACAGCCGCACACAGAACCTTCTTTCATTCCTTAAAGCGGCCCTCCGCCTGGGTCACGGCACAGAGCACGCAGTAGGCCTGCACCCACAGGGCACCTGGGGTCTCCGAGGTTCCGACAGGGCTTTAAGGAAGTGCCTTGGGTCCTGAGGACGCTTCCAGGACCTGGAAATGAGAACGGGGACACCACGGGCCACATGGAGAGGACAGACTGACCTAACCCTTGAGTAGGGTGTGACTGCTCGAGGGAACAGCACTGAGACTCCTGTCCGCTGCAGGAGGCTGCACCTTCGTCTCCATTCCCCACCCCCACGCGATCTGCAGGCCAAGGCCTGGCGTTGACCCCATCTCACAACAAGGACCCTGAGTCATGGGCAGTTCGGAGAGGTGCAGACCCTCGGCTGCCATCAGCTGGTAAATGGCAGAGCTGGCGTTCAAATCCAAGGCCGCCAGCAGAGCCTCCTGTGCTACGTTATATATATGTGCATTGCTTTATATTATATTAATTATATTGTTACATTACATTATATTATATATAATATATTATTTTATTTTATTTTATATATACTATATTATATTATATATTTTATTGTATATGTTATAATTGTTACATTATATTATATTATATATTTTATTCTATGTTATATGTTATAAATTGTTACATTATATTATGTGTTTTATTCTATGTTAATGTTATAAATTATATTGTTACATTATATTATATTATATTATATGTTATATTTTATTCTATGTTATATGTTATAAATTGTTACATTATATTATATTATATGTTATATTTTATTCTACGTTATATGTTATAAATTATATTGTTACATTATATTATATTATATTGTGTTATATTTTATATTATATTATATTAATTATATTATATTATTCTATTCTATTCTATTCTATTCTATGCTATTGATGACACATATGCCGCATTTGCTTATTTCTACAAAAGTCCCAGCATGGGGTCATGGTTACCGGCGTGAGCTGCCAGTCCTGGATGACGGAAACGTTTTGGAAGTGGTAATGGCTGTGCAATAATAGGATCACACTTAATGCCACCGAACCGGACACTTAGACATGAGTGATACGTGAACCATTGTTAAATATTACAAAATGCACATAATATCGTACACATTATCACACAGAGGTATTTTAAAAAATGATCAGGTGCCAGATCATAGAGAAATTGCCAAATTTTTTAGACTCCATTCTCTGAACATGATAAAATTCAATTGGAAGCTGATAAAAAATATAAATCCCTCCCCCTCGAACAAAAATAACAATGTGGGCTGCCTGGGTTCAAACCCTGCTCGCCCGCTCCTAGGCAGGCTTCCGAGACTCTCTGTGCCCATCTGTAAAATGGGAAACACAGGGCATCTGCCTCTGGGCTCTGTCCAGGACTGAACGGACTCAAACCAGGGCCAGAACAGAGCAGGGGGCGGCGAAGTCCTCCTGTACAGAACCAGACAGGACATCTTTCTGGCTTTACAGGTGTCTGCCACAACTACCCAACTCTGTGCAAAAGCAGCCACAGACAATAGGTAAACTAATGGTCGTGGCCGTGTGCCAACAAAACTTTATTTACAAAAACAGGCGGTGGGCTGGTGGGCCACGGCTGGCCCATCCCTGGCATATATCTTGGCACTTGGTAAGCGCTTAGCAAACGTTAACGGTCATAATTAAGAAAAGCAGCATTTATCTCAATTTATTTCTATAGACCAGTGAAAGGTACCAATACTTTTTTGCTGTGGTTCTGAAAACAAATACTAATACCAAAGGCAAGTCCGAGCAAAGAAGACACTGCCTAAACCCGTTCAAAGCCAGGGTGACAATGCTGAGGTCCCACTACTGGCCAGCGCCCGGCTCTTTTTCTGGGCCTCTGAATGCAGCCACACCAACGCCAGTGCCGGCTCTAAGGTAACTCGCTTCTCTTGAAAGCACCGCGAAGGCTCCCCTCACTGACCTCACACTGATGTAGGAAGGCCGTGTCTCCATCGCGGGGGTCGGTGTGCTTCGTGGAGCACCACCTGAGCTCTGGAGGAAGGCACCCGCCTGGGGACGTCTCCTTCCACCTCCAGTCTGGCAGGTGCTCCCATAAGCCTTACCCAGAGTGCTGCTGTGCCGCTTCAATAAGATAATTCACAGCAAAAGCTGGGGTTTAATGCAACGAAAGCTATTTTCCTTTACAAACATCACAGGAAAAGGACCTGGGCACAGAGAGGTTAAGTGACTTGCCCGAGGTCACACAGCCAGGAGGGTCTGAGCATCATCTCCCCTGTCCCAGCCCTGTGCCTTCACCGCTCAGCTCCCCTAGCTGGTGGCTGCTGCTTTATGATGGTTAGCTCCACCAAGAGTTTTCCTAGGAAACTCTTAGAACGTACTAGAACCGCTGCATCCCAGCCACTAAGCAGGACAGAAGTCTAGGTGAGAGAGGCATCAAAGAGACTTGTCCCGGACCAGTGGGGCAGCCTCCCCTACGTGCACCCCGAGTTCAGACTCACACATGCGCCCCAGCCTTCTCGGTGGAGTCTGCACAACTCGCATTAGCCGTCAGGGCACCCACGCCCTTCGCCGTCCACCCCCACCCGTTGCATACGTAGCTTACTGGTTGGTGTTGGCTAGGGATGGACAAAGAGGGCCTCTGACGGGGGTGTTCGTTGTGACGAAGCTAAAGGAATCATTTTTAACCACGTATCACACGCTCTCTCTTCTTCATGACCCCTTACGGAGAGTGCCTCCCGTGCCCAGAGACCACCCCTCTGAAGCCCACACCAACCCAGCCAATGAGGCGCCACTGTCCCCATTCATACGGGAAGTGGAGGCTCAGAGAGGTTGATCTTCCAGCCTGAGGTCACACAGCCATAAGGAGCAAGACACAGGTGAGTCCGTCTTCAGAAGCCCTGCAGGTTGACCCAGCCACCGCAGGGGAGGAGAGTGAACGAGGAGAACCAGGGTACACCGCAGTCATCCCCGATCTTCCCAAGAAGGCCCCCCATTTTAGTTAGAAAGCCCAGGCGGAGGTGCTTGCCCAGTAACAGCTGAGCGAGGGGCTCCCCAAATAGGAACCCCAGTAGTCTAGCTCTGGGGAGCAGAGGTAGGCTCCCACCCTGGGGACCCAGGTAACCAAGTAGCCAGAGCACGGTGGCCATCGCGGGAGGCTTACCCCCCCCCCCGCCAGAAGTCGTGCCCCCCCCCGCCCCGAGCCCAAACCCACCCCGTACACCAGGGGCGGGGCCTCCATCCCGCCTGGTCCTCACTGGCCGAGGACCGTGCCAGTCTCCCCCTCCCCGCAGCGGGGGCGGCGTGGGTGCCAGTGCGATGGCCTCCCCCAGCAGACAGAGTGCCCACCACAGCAGGGCCACCTCGCAACCCGCCGTGTGTCCTCAGTCTCTCTGGTGGGCGAGGTCCGCTTAAGGAAAAACGGCGCGAGTGTTACACCCAGCACAGATAGAAAGTCTGAGCGAGCAAAAACGCGGGAACCACGCGGTCTGCTAGGCAGTCAGGGCACGCCACGAAGATGCCACAGGGGAGCCGGGCCTCGCCTCGCGAAAGGACACGCCCCAGACTAGAAAGGGCACGCCCCCAGACGCGAAAGGACACGCCCCAGACATTCCGGGGGGTGGGGGCTGGGAACCAGCACATGGGAAAACCAGAGTGTGAAGCCGAGTCCGAGTCCGAGTCCGGGGAGCACTGAGGTGGCCGGAGGCTGAGACCGCGTGGCCGGGAGGGGCAGAGGCCGGCGGCAGGTGGGGATGGGCGGCAGCCAGGAAAGCCGGGATGGGAGGGGCCTGTCAGGCCATGGGGTGGTGGGGGCCGTGCGCGGTTTGGATGGAGGACACTGGCCATGTTCTCATGCGTTGGGCCCACATCTGACCCTCCGAGGGGCTTCTCTATGTGGCGAGACACAGGTGAGAGGTACCCCAGACTCCAAGCGGATGGTCAGCGTTACAGACCACACGCGCACGAGTCTCAGTGACAACAAAAAGTGCACCGGTCCTCAAGCCTCCGCTGAGTCGTCCCCCACGCGGGGTCTCCTCAGAGCAGCAGGTGTCCGGGGAGTGACAGTGCCTGGCCCGGCAAGCCTCCCATCACTGCGCCCTGTCCCCAGATCGGCCCCCCTCCTCCTCATCTATCCGGGCTCACGGAATCGTCACACGCCCGGCCACCCACCTGCCCAAGTTCTGGGAGGAGAAGGCAGCTCCTCCCACAGCCTCGCCCCACACCTGAGTTAGGGGTGCGGATCCCCCTTAGGCCCTATGTATACTGTGGCTGGAGCCCTGCGTAAGGGGCTGAGGCTGCCCCTGGCCACCCAGCCTTCCTAGTCTGGGCTGAGAGGCGGAGGCCATCAGATCCACAGCCGTGTGCCCAGCTCTGCCATACAGGGACGCTCACGCAGGGCCAGGGGGCTCCCTGACCTTGGGCTAGAAGGAGCTGGCCGGTTGAAGGAAGGGCGTTCCCAGGGAAGGAACAGCACAAGTCATGGCCAAGGACAGGGTGCCTGTGAGTGCGCGTGGAAGGGCCGGGGGCGGTGGAGGAGGACCAGCGGTTCGATACAGTGTCTCTAGGGTTTTGAAAGCTGGGCAGGGGCTGGCGGAGAGCCCGGGTTGGCCAAGCAGTCAGGAGAAGGGCAGACGAGGTGTGTGTGGGGGGAGGGGGCCGGTGCTTCTAAGGCGAAAGACTCAGCCGCAAGTGGCCTCTACCCGAGATGAGATGATGAGGCCGGATTCCTCCGGAGCCCGCAGCAGGGAGGGTGGAGTGATGGAGTGACGGAGCTACGCAGCGATGGAGACGGGCTGGGGGCGCGGCGCACGGATGCTGGCGCGAGGGGCCGCTGGCCTCAACTCAGGGTGCCCAGCAAGGTGCCCAGCCCAGCAGAAGCCAATCCCTCTGCGCCATCTCCCGAGGCAGAGTGCGCCCAGGGCGCGCCAGCCCAGCAGGAGGGTGGGTACCAGCCTTTCTTCCCATCTCTCCAGCCTCCTCCCCCGCGCCCACGTGGGCGGAGCAGCGCAGGGGTGTGCGTGGCAGGGGCCGCGGCAACCTGGGCTGTGCGTGGGGTGAGGGGTGCGGGCAGGACAGCCCCACCCTCTCCGCCCCCTGCCACCACGGCGCACCTCCGGGCTACATCCTCGGTGCCACCTCGGCCGGAATTGGAGACCCTGACCTACTCAGCGGGTAGGACAGTGAGGGAACCCGCCGGCCACGCCCCCTGAGCCACTCCCGGGAGGCACTTGGTGGGTCCCCCTCCCGGTCCTTAGCTAGGGGCGGAATGGGGAGAGGTATGGAAATGGGGGTGGCGTGAGGGAGAGAGGAACGCTGGGGGCTGGGACAGGGAGGGGACGCGTGGAGAGAGGCGATGCAAGAGTCCTCCAGCTGGGAGATGCCGCACGGGCATTTGGAGAGGAGTGGGGGATGGGAACAGAAGGGTGGGGGCCCACCGAGGTGACAGGCGAGAATGGCAGGGGGCTCAGGTGAGGGCGCGAAGGCCGGAGGAGAGA
Organism: Macroglossus sobrinus; assembly: GCA_004027375.1. Classification (NCBI taxonomy): domain Eukaryota; kingdom Metazoa; phylum Chordata; class Mammalia; order Chiroptera; family Pteropodidae; genus Macroglossus; species Macroglossus sobrinus. The sequence continues at coordinate 22,060 of PVKZ01004188.1, read as the reverse complement.
AAGGTGGGCGATGGGGCGATGGGGCGATGGGGCGCAGTGGCACGGGTCACCGTCTCCCTCGCCGCCGGGTCCGCCCATCGGTCTCGCGGTCCGCGGGTCCCTTTGGCCAGCGCGCGCCTCCCGTCCCTCGGCGTACCAGTACCCACCTGCTCGGCGCTCAGGCCCGAGCCGGGCAGCAGCAGCGGGCGTAGCGAGCGCAGCCCCGCGCCGCATCCTCCGGCCGCCCCCTCCCCGCCCCGAGCTGACGCCGCCACCTCCCCCGCCTCAGAAAGGATAAAACGGAACAGAAAAAGAATGCGTGCAAAAAAAAAAAAAAAATCGTAAGAAGCAAATGAAGAAGACGGGGTGATGCGCGCGCGGCTCGGCGGGGCGGGGGTCCGGGAGCAGCTGCGCCGGTGGCCGCGCTCGCAGCAGCCGGCCGGCGCGTGCCGCACACCCGCGGCTGCAGCGCGGGCGGCTGCCGGGCTCGGGGCTCGGGGCTCGCGGCGCGGCCCCGCCCCTCCCCCGAGGCGCCCCAACGATTGGCTCGTCCTGCTGCCAGTCAGAGAGGAGGGCCCGGCGCTCGCCCCGCCCCTGCCCAGGGCCGACGCCGGGAGCAGTGCTGCGGCCGCGACAGCAGACGCAGGAGGGTCCGAGCGTGCGCACTGGGCCCCGCGGCCCGCGCCGGGGTGGGGCTGGGGTCCAGCGGCCCAGCGGCCCCCCCAGTCTGGGTGCTCACTGGGTAGGAACTGCCACTGAGAGGGGCTGTTGGAGCGAAGGGCCCTGGAAGTTTAACCCTGCCCTCAGAGGGCTCACATCCAGTTTGGGTTTCGTGTGTGTGTGCGTGCGTGTGTGCGTGCGTGCGTGCGTGTGTGTGTGTGTGTGTGTGTGTGTTGGGGGCAGTACATATGACCTGGGACTTTGGGCATCCTACGCCATTGTTAGTTGGGGAAGTTACAGAGACTGCGGGTACAATAATTCCCCCCGAGGGTCGGAGGTTAAAGGTGACACAGCTAGCAAGTGGCGGAGCGGGGAGTCTTATTGCTGGGCCTGTGGTCGTCACCGCTGGGCCAAGCCCCATCACCAAACAATAGTGAAATGAATGCTGGAATGTCCAGCTGAGGTTTGAGGGAAGGGTAGCATTTATCTAAGCAAAGATACATTCATTCGGTTTTGTTCCACAAATCTTTACTGAGCACCTACTATGTGCCAGGTAGCCGCTAAGATCTAGGGCTGTCACGGTGAACAAGAGAGAAAGCCACGCCCTTCCTGGGACTTACGCTCTGGAAAAGAGGAGCGGGGAGGAGCACCCAATAGAGCATTCACAGAAGGATGGAGAAACACCTTGACAGAGGATCCAAAAACGAGTAGGTGTCTCTGGGTCAAAGAGGTGTGGCCAAAAATGAGGACGGGAGGTGGGCAGAGGTTGTCCCATCTTGCAAACTACGAGAAAGAATTTGTCGTTTATCCCGAGACTATTTCATCAGGGAAGGTGGCCCTCATAACCACTGTCAGATTTACATACTTGATATGTACCGGTCAAGATCCGCTGCGGTAAACCCCACCCACCACACACCCAAATCTTACTGTCTTCTCTTGCTCACACTGCACATCTCATCTTGTCCAGCAGGGGGCTCTGCCTAGTCCAGTCTGTCTCAATCGGGTGCCAGTGGTAGTTTGGGGCGATAGGAAGAAAAGGAGGCGAATCGTACTGGCTTTTTTCGAGCTGCTTCTTGGAAGAGACACATCACTTCTCCTCGTGGTTCATTGGCCGAACGAGTCATGTGGCCACCTCCGGCTTCACGGAAATACATTTTAAAAATTAAGGATGGCACGTTTGTCACCTGAAACAAAATCAGGATTCTGTTAGTGAGGAAGGTGGGAGAATGGAGACTGAGCCCGCAACTAGCAGTGGCGGGTCCAGGTTTCGTAAGACCTGAAGCTCCCGCAGTTAGGAAAATAATTTATGGAAAATAATACAAGTTCAAAATTAGGTACAAAAGTGAATATTTATTTAGAATAATAAATAAAAAGTTTTTTAAATGTTTCAAGTTGACGGATAACAGAAACATTACAAATTCAGAAAAATGATAATTTTTAAAATTAACTGTCCGACGTCCATCTTTATAATATCTTTCTCTACAGGGTTTTTTTGTTTGTTTTTGGATTGTCTCTTCATAAGACAATGATTTTGTGATTTTTTTTTCCTACAGAAAAAAAATAGATCATTCAGAGTACTCCTCCAATAATTTTTTTTTTCATGTTGGTTCAAACACTTTCTTTCAGCCTCATAATCCATTACTGGTAGTCATGTCCACTTGTTGTCAAATTTGGAGAAATCTCTATCGTTCTGTCACTAAGACTTGGAAAAGCCAGCGCTTCCGAAACCGCGGTGCCCCTCCCAGGCGCGTGGGGAAGCGCGTGGACAACGCGCATGCCCGAGCTCCCCTTCATCCTCCCGAAGCGAAGCCTCTGAGCAGCTGGGCCCTGGAGGCCATATTTTACCGAAGGCCCCAGGTGACACCAACGTCCGCTGAAGCCTGGGAGGTCCCGGACTGGGTGACTCTCAGGTCACCTTGCAAATCCACGTCCCCCTGTTGGAAAAATCACCTTGGAACCCTCGTGTCTCCTCCTCATTCAGCCCATATCCTCTGGTGCCAGGTGCTGTATGTAGCACATGTTCCCGCCCAAGGCCCCTGGGTTGGCGCAGTGTCGGGGTGGACACTCCAGGGAACAATGCCTTGACCTACACGGATTGGCCAAGAACCGTAGACACGTATGCCATTCAATTCAGGTCAAGGCACCTTTCACCCAACTTCCCTTCGGCCACCCCAGCACCGCCCAGCATGACAGGAAGTGGGATAACAGGAAGTCAGAGGGAAAGGGACAGCGGGTGTTAGGGGCTGACTATGTCTCCTCCAAATTCCAATGCTGAAGTCCTGATCCCCAGGACCTCAGAACGTGACTGCCTTTGGAGTAAGGTCTTTAAATAGGTGATTAGGTGAAATGAGGTTGTTGGAGTGGGTCCTGACCCCATACGACTGTCATCCTTATCGGAAGAGGTGAGGACTCAGATGCACACGGAGGGAAGGCCAGGTGAGGACACAAGGAGAAGATGGCCGTCCGCAAGCCAAGGAGAGAGGCGTCAGAAGGAACCCGCCCTGCCCACACCTCGACTTCCAGCCTCCGGCACGTGAGAAAATAAGTTTCTGTGCCAACCGGTCTCTGGTGCTGTGTTATGACAGCCGGGGCAAACTCAGCACACCTGGACACCAGTGGGCATCTGCTGTGTGCCGGCACTCCGCCTGGGCGCTGGGGACATGGCGTGGGGACAGCCTGTCTCTGCCCTCGAGAGCACGTGGGCGATGGGGGAGGCAGAAGAATGCACGGGTCATCGTGATGGGGTGGCCTAGGGCCATAGGCGTCCAGGGGAAGAAACTCCTTGAGCTGCCTCAATGAGTCAGGGGGACTTCCTGGAGGAGGAAGCACTCGAGCTGAGGCTAGACAGGGAGGGAGGGAGCAGCCTCACAGGCAGAGGGGCCACGGAGGCACAAAGACTGACATGGTTCGCTGGGCTGCCTCTCCCTGGAGGGCACGCAGGTTAAGGGGCTGATGGCCACATGGGGACTTCCGGTGATTAAGGAACTTGGAGCAGGGCGGGACACCACTGACTCTGGCATGCGCATGGAGGCTGGATGGGAAGCGGTGACGGGAGGCCGTCGAATGGTGGCGATGAGGCAGGATGAGGGCCAGAAGCAGCACCGTCTGAGCCACGGTCCCAAAAGGGCAGGTCAGGACCCACAACATTTACTGAGAGCTTGCTGTGTGCCAGGTCCTGGGCTGGGCACATACATTAACTCATGTTAATCCCCGCTTTATCCTTACAAAGCGAGACATGGAAAAGTTCGATGATTTGCCTAAGGTCACCAGCTGCTAAGCGCAGAGCTGACATTCAGAGGAGCCAGCCTGGCTCCCCCCCGGGGCACGACACTCATCTGTTCCGTGCTGCCGGGAAGATGCAGAAAGGAAGCTCCAGGCAAAGGGCCCAGAAAAACCAGTTCTGGACAAAAAATGGGAGTGCCAGGCTCTGTCACTGGCTCAGCCACAGATCATCTGTGTCCCTATGGCCTCAAAGAGCCTCGCTCTCCTCCTTGTCAAATGGAGATGTAGCTACACCCACAGCTACAAGACAGTCTGCCATGTGAACCACCACTTGCTGCCTGTGTCACCGTGAACCTCGCTTCCCTCGTCGGAGTCGTGGGAGGGACAGAACCTACGTCTGTATTTGACCGTGGAGCGCCTCACACAGAGTCGGTGCTCAGATAGTGTCACCGCCGGCGTTTACCACAGAAAGCTTACTCCCTCCATCCCTACCCAAGAGGCTCTGTGACACCCGTTGTCAGCATGAGACATCCGAGACTGGGAAAGTCCAAGTGACACAGACAGGAAGGACCAGGGAACTACAGCCAGGTCTCTGTGGCCCCCCAGGTCCATGTTCCCCCTCGACCCACTTTCAAATCTGGGAGGACGGATATGAGAATTGGACTGAGGGCAAACGCACGGCTCCGTTTGCATCACTTCATCAAAACGACACAATCTAGAAATAGACACGGGATGAGTGGTTGCCAGGGGGTGGGGAAGGGTAGGGAGGCGTCTCCGCCCGGAGAGGGGCAGCAGGGGCGTCCGATGGGCCTTGTGTGGAACCGCTCTGCATCCCGACGGCGGTGGCGGCCACACGAATCTACGCGTGATGAACTTGCACAGCAGTGAACACATCACATGCGCACACGCGTGCACAGGCGCGCGTCCGCGAAGCCAGGCATGTCTGAACAAGGTGGGTGGGTGGTATCGATGCTGGCCACTGATGTCACTGGGAAACTGGGTGGAGGGCTTACTGGGGTGGTCTCTCCGTATTGTTCCTTAGAACTTCATGTGACTCTACCATCTTCTCAAAATTAACAGCTTTCGAACAAGATGCAGGAGAACATTGAAGCAGCTGATGCAGGCCCTGCGCAGGCCTATTCCTGGGCCAGGAGGCCGGGCGCTGGGGCCTGTGGATTTTTTCTCCATCCACAGGGCGGAGCAGCCGGGAGGGGTGCGAGCAGGCCGAGCGCCCCCCGTTCTCCGTGGCCATCAGGGCCGCGGGCGGCTGGCTTTCTTTCTCAGCCACAGGGTCCCTGTACCACCACACGCTGCTTCTCCTGTCTACCTTTCGGTGACAGCGGCTTTCTGTGGGCTCTTTCCGGTTCTATGAATAATGCATGTCCCTTGTAACGATTCAAACAATGCAGGCGGCTGTAGAAGAGAAAGCAACGGTCACTTGGAACCTCGCCACACCAGGGGCACCCCCGTGGGCCCTCGGGTGACGGGGCGGGCCTTCATGCCCGCAGATAGATGCATGCGCGCAGATAGATGCATGGGTGTCGTTTAAATGCACGGTGTTTTTATTCTGGATGCTTTTCACAAAATTGCATTCATCTGCTTCTTCCTTTTCGTGCTCAGCATCACCTGGAGGAAAAAAAATTCTCTGCTCTCAGCCAGAGGGAATTATCCATCTTCGGAAAGGCTGACGGCATCCTGCCACGTAAGCGTCCCCTTCATCCTCGCCAGCCCAGAGCGATGCGTAGTGTATATCCTCGCCTGCGAATGAATCCTCGGGTATCAGTGCGTTTATGTCTATAGCTGGATTCTCAGGGGTGGGAGTGCGAGTTGGAAGGTTTAAACTAATAGATGCTGACAGAGTACCTTCCTGAGACTCTGTGACACATCGTCTGGATGGCGAATGTGACCCTGAAATACCTTGAAGAGAGAAGTATCCAATTATTAAAAATATTTTTTTTTTAGTCTGAGATATGGCGAGCATGCCACCTAAGCTATATAACGTATGTATCTTCCAAAGCTCAATTAGGAGGTTTCCCCCCAAAAAAAATGACAGTTGTGTTTCTATAGTGCCTCAGATAAGGGAGGGGCACACCAAAAAACAGACCCATGGAGAAACTGTCCCATGCACAAACAGACCCAGCCTTTCCACATGGCAAAAAAAAAAAAAAAAAAAAAATGAGAACAGGGCCTGGACAGAGGACAGGATTTGAGCAGTAATAGTTAAATAAGATTTGTTGCTTTAAGATGTTACTGTATTCGATGAATAAAAATAATTATGATAAATATCACTGTGCCCACCACTCAGCATAAGAAACAGAATATTAGCCAAGTCCCCTAAGCCTCTCCCCGCCTGGTGTCATCAAGTGTGTCTTCATCGTCTTCCTGATCTCGTATCCATGGTATCACGCCTATATATATTCTTCCCCATTTTACTTCTTACTCAACGTTGAGTTTTTCACATTCATTTATTTTCATACATGTGGCTACTGAGAATAGACCTTCTGGCGGTTTTCTATTTAAACAGTGACTGCGGACAATTGCATTTATAACTTCAGAGGACATAGATGAGAGATTTCTAGAGCAGCTGACGTTTGGGGTGGGATAATTTTTTGGAGAGTGGGGCTATCCTTGGCCTCTACCCACTGGATGCCAGTAGCACCCTCCCACATGGATGTGACAACCAAAAATGTCTCCAGCCAGTGGCAAGTGTCCCCCTGGTTGAACCATTATTCTAGAGCATATACCATAGGAATAGCTTGGCTGGGTCATGGGGCGTCAACATCTCCTTGACAAGATACTATCAAATAATTGTCCATAATTTTTGCCAATTTATTATCTCACCAACAGTCTATGAGAAATCCATTTTCTCCACATCTTAGCTGATATATATATACTGTTGGCTGAATGTAAATTTATCTCCAATCTGGTAAGAGTCAAGTGGTGTCTCAGAGCGACTGACTGTGAATTTCTCTGGCAGAAGCCCTTTGTCGGTTTTGCCTCGTAATATTTTCACAAACATGCCTTTTCGTGTGTCTTGCCTATTTTTCTTCTGGATTGCCTTTTTCTTATTGCTGTTCAAGGATTCTCTACATTTTCTGGATACTACTGTTTTGTCGGACGTATGTTCTTCACATCTCTTCTTTCAGTGAAGGGCTGTCATTTCATATTCTTGGGTGAATAGAAATATTCATTTTAATATAGTCAAATTTTCCATATTTGCCCACGATCTGTGTCTTATATGTTTTAGGAAAGTCTTCCCTATCTGGAATCACTAAAAGTGGTCTCTCATATTCCTTCGTAAATATTTTAAAGTTTTACTTTTCAATTTTAAGAATTACTGCCCCCGGAATTTTTATGTGCCGTGCCAGCGAGGGATCCCATTTCATTCTTTCCCCTCGTGGGAATAGCCAGCCGTCCCGGCATCGCTTATTTAAAATTCCATTCTTTGTCACGGTGAACTGCAGTGCCACCTGAGATGGATATCAAGTGTCCTCGCAGTCAGGGCCTGCTCATTTTGTCTCACATATCTAGTTGTCTATCTCTGCATCAATATCACATTGTCATAATTAGGATAGCTTTATGATAAACCTTGACATCTGTCAAAGAAGTCCCCTCTGCTTGTTCATCTTCTTCAGGAGCGTTTAAGCCTTTTAGCCCTTTGCTCGTCCAAAAAAAATGTTGGGATTAGCTTGGCACATTTTGCAAGAAAAATAAAAACAACCTTGTTGAGATTTCGATCGGAACTTTATGGAACCTGTCACACAATTTGGAGAGATATGATATTTCATATCCAGTCCTCTCACTGATGAACCCCTCCGTTTGGGTTTTCTTAAACATCTGTCATACAGAATTATAAGTTTCTGTGCAAAGGTCTTGTATATCCATCACTAGACCTCTTTCTCATTTTGTTTTGGTAGCATAAGTGGTATCTTTTTGAAAATTATAAATGTTTCTTTACATAATAGGCAGAGGATTCTATATATGTTCATTAAATAAAGCTGATTATAGTTGTGTCATTCAAATCTTCTTTATCATTTTTTTACTCTTTGGCCTATAAATTATTAAGAGGTATGTTGATGCGTCATGCCCATTTAGATGGCTACTATCCAAAACAAAAAACAAAAAACAGAAAATAACCTGAGTCGGTGAGGATGTGGAAAAATTGGAACTCTTAAACACTGGAAATATCTCTGGTTATCTGGTGCAGCCACTGTGGAAAATGGTATGGTGATTCCTCAAACATTAAACATAGAATCCACATATGATTCGGCAATTCCACTTCTGGATATACACCTACAAGAACAGAAAGCAGGGACTTGCACAGAAATTTATACAGCCCTGTTCATAGCAGCATTCATCACAATAGCCAACTGGTACAAGGTAGAAGCAACCCAAGGGTCCGTCAACAAATAAATGAATAAGTAATATGTAGCGGTTATGGCAGTAGCCTAACGCTACGTCACGATGCCTGTGTCACTAATGTCACTTCATCTCGTCACATAGGCATGGTGTCACCTCACACCATCATGAGAAGAAGGGTGAGGACAGAACCATAAGATATTTTGGAGAGGCCATACTCACATAACTTTTATTACAGTATTTTATACTATTTCTATTTTATTATTAGTTACTGTTATCCTCTTCCGGTGCCTAATTTATAAATTAAACTTTGTCACGTATGTATAGGAAAAAACATAATACATCAAGGCATACCTCAGACATAGTTCCAGTTTGGTCTCAGACCAGCGTAATAAAGCGAGTGTTGTGACAAACTGGGTCGTAATCTTCTTGTGGTGGAAGATCTTGCCTTCGATTTGTAAAAACAAAAAAACAAAAAACAAAAATAAAAACAAAAAAAATCAAAAAACAAAATAACCACCACTTGCGAAGGGAAATGAGGCAAAGAGCAATAAAACGTAGGGTTCCATACCCACGGTGGTTTCAGGTACCACCCAGAGTCTTCTGCCATATTCCCCAGGGACAAGAGGGGACTGCTAGAAGCAGCCAAGGTCACCCAGCAGAGGTGGGCTGGTGAACCAAGACCGCCTGACTCCAGGGGCTGTGCCATGCCATAGGCAACCTCAAAATTACCCATGGAGAGTGTGTGTAGCTCATGATCACCTTCGAGTCACCTGCCACACAGGAAGGGGATATGCAACTGCCTTTGAAAGCTATTTCTGGGTGAAGGGATGAAGAAGCATGAATTAGTGGTTAAAACCGTCTGGGGGATGTAGAGTGTAATCGATAGTATTGTAACGGCTGTGCGTAGAACCAGAGGGGTATGGGGGGGTGGTCACCTCATAAATTATAGAAATGTCTAACCATGGTACTGTATACCTGAAACTAATATAAAATATTTTTTAAATGTAAAAAAAAATGATCTTTGAGATTATATTTTGAGTTTTTTTCAGTAAAAGAGGTACACCAATGGGTTGACAGGTGGTTGGCTTTGAAGTGCAGGATTCCGGAATGGAATCTGGAATGCTAGGAATTTGCTAGGAATTTGCTCATTTTTTCATCACGTATTATGTATTTCTGTGTGAAGCGAAAATATTAAAATGCGGATAAACAGGCGCCTTCACTGATTAGCTCCTTCTCGCCAACTGCGCCCACTTCTTTAACTGCGGGGGGTTGGTGTGGCGGTAGATGAGCGGGCTCCCCTGGGAGGGGGGCGCGGGGCGGGGCTGCCCGGCCCTCCGCCCCGCCCACGCCCCGCCCCTGACCCCCGCCTGGCCCCGCCCAGTCCCGGGCTGCTCGGAAAGCCCGGAGCCCGGAGCACCCCGCGCGGCTGGGACTCTCGCCCCACCTGGCCGCCCGGGCCCCCCCTCCCCCGGCGCGCGGCCCGAGCCCGAACCCGCGAAGCTCGCGCCCGGGTGTCCGCAGGGCGCTGCCCCTCCGGTGGGCCCCCCGACACCGCGCACGGGGCGGAGCGAGGTTGCGGGGAGCAGCGGCGGGGAGCCCAGCGGGCGCACCCGGTGGGCCGAGCCCGAGCGGCGGGCGCGGGGCGGCGGCTCCGGCCCCGGGCGCGATATGCGGCGGGACAGCGGCCAGGCTGCGGGTCAGTGGCTAGACTTGCGGCGCCCCCACCCCGTCGCGCGCGCCCCGCTCCCCGGGAGTGTGGGAGTCGTCCCGGAACGGGGGTCCTGGCGCCCCCGGGCGATGATACCCAGGCCCTGGCACGTGACTCGGGCCTGCGCCCTGGTCCGGTGGGCTCCCCGCGCGTCCCGCGGCGCCGGTGTGCGCTGGGTCCCCTTCGAGCTGGTCGGGCGCCGTCCACGGCCGCCAGTGCTGAAGCAGGTGCGGCCCGGGCTGCCCAGCCCGCCTGCAATCCTGGCGACACAAGGGCCACGCCGCTTCTGGGGTGGACAGGGAGGCGCCGTCAGCGCGCGACGCTGGTCATAAGAGCAGATGCGTCGATAGGACGCTCTGGGCCCAGTTCTGGGCTCAGCAAATCCGGACGCACCGGTCCCCCTGTAACGCCCGCAGCAACCTGGGGCGGGCATTGCCTCATCTCCAGCGAGCCCCAAGGGTCGTTACCAGTGGTGTAACCCGGAATCAAACCCAGGTCAGGTCAGTGGGTGGCAGAGCTTTGTGCCAAGCATGCGGATGTGGACGCTGACGCCAGAACCTTCTCTCGATGCAGAAAACCTTGTGGGATAAGGAAGTGAAAACGTGTGATTTGCTCCTGGATATCTTCCTGCCCATGGCATGCGTGGTCCTCTGCTGTGTGGACAGGCCACGGCGCATTGAGTGACCCTCGTCATGCGGATTCCTGGTCTTCACACGCGAGGCATTTCGTGCCTGTGGTGGGCTTCGTATGGGGAAAGTGATGGTGTGGAGAGGAGTGAGGGCACGGGGCAGGGGGTTTAAATTGGAAGAGGATGGGCTTTGGAGGCAGAAGGGCGGGTGCTGGAATCCCAGCTCTGCCACCTGCTAGCTGTGACACTCTGCACAAGGCATGTTAACTCTTCAAGCCTCGGTTCCCCCTCGGTAAATTGAGGACAACGTTGCCTACTTTACAGGAATTTTTGAAGACTAACTTACAGCAGTCATCTGCCAGAGGATCTTTTCAAAGTTATTGTTGTAATAGTTCAGGTGAGAGATGACCAGGTGTGCCGAGAAATGCCAGAAAGAAGCAGTAACTGTCTGTGTCAGTTAGGATCAGGCTCAGCTGCACTCAACAATAACAGTATCAACAACAACAACAACAAAACTCCCCAAATAATACTGGTTTAGACAAGGTAGAAGTTTCTTCCTTGCTCATGTGAATGGTGTCTAAAGGTAGGTGGCTCGGAGCTGGTATGGTGGTATTGCAATCAGCGGGGGCCCAGACTCCCTTCATCTCATTGCTCTGCTGGCCTTAGCATACTGCCTCATGGTCCAGAGTGGCTGCCAGAGCACCAGACCTCACATCTGCATCCCAATCAGCAGGAAGGAGGAAAGAGGTGAAAAAGATGCATTCCTTTTATGAATAGGTTCAGAAGTTGCACATTATACTTTCCTTGTTAGCCAGAGCTTAGTCACATGGCTCCACCTGGCTGCAAGGGAAGCTGAGAAACAAATTTATTCCAGGTGGCCATGTGCCCAGCTATATATTAGAGGTCGAGTCCTAATGAAGCAGGGCAGAATGGCTACTGGAAAGATGACTGGCAGTGCGTGCCACACCCGCAGAGAAACGGTTAGAGCCACAGCTGGTGTCAAGCCATAGCAGCAGTGCCCTGTGCACAGATCATCCCTGAGCGGCCGTCCCACAAAGCCAGCCGCACTCGCCAGGTGGAGGTGGACTCAGAAAGGTCTCGGGACTTGAGGGAAGGTAGTGGGGCAGGATTTGAATGCTGGAGGGCTGGCCTTGGTGACAATAGCAGATGCCCTAAGGGCTTCAGGGCCCCAGTGCCTGTCCCAGCTCAGTTCGCCCTGAGGGCTAGTGGGACAGGAACTGGTGTCTCCCCTGCTTGGAGGAGGCACCACGAGATTAGGTGACGTGCTCCAGATTCGCAGCCAGAATCTGTGCTGTAACCACCACTCTGCACCAGCACCGAGAACTGTCACCTCTGTTTATTTCAGAAGCAAATAAACTAGAATTTTGGTTTCAGCCAGGACCATGGTCTAAAGGTGAGAACCAGCCTCTACCGGTTTAACTTTCCTCATGGAGTCTAGAACCGCATGAGGCAGAGATGCCTTGTAATAAACATCCTCGCTGTCCAACGGGAAAGGGGCTGCTGCACCCCCTTAACAAAGCCGGTGCCCTCAACACAAATGGTCAGGACCTAGACTGCGCTGGGGGAGCAGCTCGTAAAACCCACAGAGGCCAAGAGCCTTTTCCTAACCAGAATCACAGTCCTCACCGAGCTTTGGTCTGCCTCCCGAACAAATGACAGGATAAGTTGCATAAATGCAAATACTTTTCTCCTTGAGATCTGCTCAGTAGCCTTGCAGAATCCCGTTCATCAGAGTGTATGTGAGTTTTTTTCTTTCCTGACACAGAGAAGGGACACTTGCACCGAGTCCCTGCTATGTGCAGGGCACCACCATGCTGGCCCTTTACAAACATCAGCTCAGCCACTCAGCTCTGCCCACTATTGTGTCACAGGCAGGAGCGGCAGAGGTAGAGGGGACTGTCAATGCAGACTCAGTGAGTCAGAGCCCATGGGTGAGCCCACGCCTGTCACTCCAGCCCTGTACCTTCTTCTGCTCAACCTCACGCCTCTCAAAGGAGGCTTTTCTTGTAAAAGAAAATTCTGTTTCTAAAACCAGACACCCAGAATTCACGGACTGTCGCAATTTGAACATGAAAGGTCCGTGCTGGTCAGGAATCCTACAGGAATGGATTTTTTCCCCTTGATTTTTGCCAATCAGTCGATTTTCTGCTCTGCTGCTGGCGACCCTTTATTTTAAATCGACTTTCCTTTGCTCGGTCGTGTTGTTTCTCCTTTTCCTTTCTACCTGACATGCCCGGGCGTGTGGGACACGTTCTCATGTAGGGACCCCCTGTGCCAATGATCAGCTCACTGTGTACGTGGCTCTGTGTGGGGCAGAGTCAATTTGGTACCAATCCCGTGTGAGACATTCAGCGAGAACAGAAAGCTTCAGAGAAAATGTGCCCGCGGCCTGCCTGGCGCCTTTGTCCCAGTAACTATGGTTTCTGGGCAAACGAGGCAAACGTTCAGGAAGGATTTTCTTTCCCTAAAGAAGCGGAGACAAAGGGCTAAGGATGGCAGTAAAGTGATAGGCACATGTATAGTGATTTTTGACTTGTAACACTAGACTATGGAGGAGTACAATTAAATATATTAAAGTATATATCTTCCAATTTAAAAAAAGTAATAAAACAGCTTCCCATCTGGGTTCCTGCAGAAGGGCTGAGCAGGGAGAGAGGGGATGGTGGCTGCCGGGATGTGGGCACAGGTGGCCTGGCCCACGTCCCACGTGACCCCAGAGGCGGGCTCTGACAGAAGCCCTGGCGTGCGCCTGGCTCTCCGCGTCCTGCTGCGTGTGTTCCTGTGGCGCGGGGCGATTCTATTTGCTTTAACGGGGGGACATGAGGCCCACAACCAGGAGCGTGGGGTGACTTCTAGAAACGGTGGAGGCTTTGGATGTTCATTCCACGGAGTCAGAGCCAAGGCGGGCGTCGGGAGCTCTCCAGGGTGCTGAACGGAGTGTCCCGCACTTTCAGGCTGGAGGTGCAGGGGGGCCGGGGTCCACCCCGTGTGAGTGAGGACGCGGCTTTTATGGTGTGGTTGCTGCACGCCTGGTGTGCCCACCTCGGTGCCCGTAGCTCTGTCTCACTAGCACACGTGGTTCTCCTCTGGCTCTCGGCCTCTGCCTGGCCCAGGCTCCGCCCTCCCGCCTTGTAAGCCCTGATGCCAGGCGCTGCCCTCGGGTCCCCAGCGCGTCTGGCCAGGCTGTGGCAGTGCCGGATCCTCACCCGGCCAGCCTGTTGAGCCACTGACCGGCTTTGTCCCTCCTGACCCTGGGAAGGCCGCAATGGGTTCTACCTTCAGTCGTAGCAGCTGGTCCTTAGCGAGCAGTTACTGGGCTCTGTTCTTAGAACTGCGTGGGTATGAACGCGCTAGTCCTCACTGCAGCCCCCACGCTAAGGACTGTTCTGACCCCCTTTTCAGAAGTGGGGAAACTGAGGCACAGGGATGTCATTAATTTGTCTCAGGTCACGTGTGGCAGGCAAGTGACAGGCTGGGTGCCAGTCAAGTTCAGAGGCGGTCAGCCCCCACCCCGCAGTGCTGCGGCTTCGCCCCGCCCCCACCCGCGTGACGGTCCTTACGTAAACCTCGGCTTGCTTTCCTGTTCGCGCCCCGCGACTGTGGGGCAGCCAGAGCATAATGGGGGGACCCAGCCGGCTCCCGCAGGGGCTGGGGAGCGCTGGGCCGCGCCTGCGCCCCTCCGTGCCTCGGTGCCCGCGTCTCCCAGGGTGATGACGGCCCTGCAGAGCTGCCCGAGGCCCGAGGCCACGCGGGGGACGCACAGCGAGGACGCTTTAGCATCCCGTCGCGACAGCTGCAAATCGCGGTGCGTGTGGTGAACCGTCACCGACGGTCCTGAGGTTTTCCTGTGCGCTGGAAAGGGAGCCAGCCCCCGAAAGGGAAGAAAAGGAAACCCAGAGGGATCTCGCTGTGCCCCGCACTCCAACCACAGGGTAAGGTGGGGGCGGTCGCCCAGCGCTGCGTGACGCTGACTTTGGGGCTCACCAGGCAGCCTGGCACAGCCACGTTGCATCTCGGCCCTTATGTGGCTTTCACGGCCCTTGGTAATTAGGGCCCCTCGCAGCCCAGGGAGCGAGGGGGGGTGTGTTCCTTCTTTGGAATATGGTTTGGATGCTCAAAGGGGAGGCCAGAAGAGCTGGGCTTGGGTCACAGACGGGAAAGGGGGTCTCTGGGATCAGTCATCTGGTTTCCCTCCCAGGCTCCCTGATGTGGGCGCCCTGGGGCCTGAGGTGAGCTAGTTAACCCACATGAAGGCTCAGAACTCCCTCCCGGTGTCCTGAGACCGTGTCCCTCACCCCATGGCATCTTGAGCTGTGAACAAGAGGTCCCATGACCCTCGCTTCCCCCTGTTCTGAGGTCACCTTGGTCCTCTGGAAGCCTGGATGCTTTTCTCATTATCCTCGGGGTCTACACCCTCCTCAGAGGGGAGGGTCTCTCCTGTAAGTCCTGCGGTCAGCACTTGGGACCCCAGACTGGTTTGTCTTGCTCCCGTGCCCACAGCCTTCCTCTGTCTTCCTGATACAAGTTGTCTGGATCAGGAGGCTGTAGGGCCTGGACCTGGAGCATGTAGACTGCACGATAACGCTGAGAGCAGGTGGCATTGTGGCCATTGTACGGAGGGGAAACTGAGGCGCAGACCCGGTAAGCAACTTCCCCACCCAGGCAGACACCTCGCGCCCCTCCCGCGGGAAGCCCCTCTTCTGGCTCCTCATCGGCCTCTGGAGAAAACAGCCATTTGAGCATCTTCCCCTCTTAAATTAATCCCCATTTCTCTAGTTAGATGGGAGAATACGGGCAAAGCCATGACTATTTTTGTGAAAACCAGGAAGAGGAAGTAGCTGCTGCCTGCACTCTGAGCTGGTTGCTCACGGCTGTCACATTTGTCTTGTCCTTGGCACAGGTACGTGATATTCCTAAATGAACAGAGAAGCCAGCTGAGGGCCCAGCACCCAGACCTGCCTTTTACGGAAATCATGAAGATGTGGGCTGCTCAGTGGGCTCAGCTGTGTCAAGAGAAGCAGCAAGTGAGTCCTTCATTAAAGTTCCCTCGTAATTCAAGATGGAGTGACAGACAACGTCAACAGCCATTTGAATTATACTCAGATCACAGAGCCTTTTTTGATTTCCTGTTTAATCACCAGTTACATGAGACAGACATCTAATGAATGTCAGACCTTAAACATAAAAATATCATTGTATAAATTTACTTTTAAAGCCGAATTCAGACTTACATGGTGATGTTTTGTATGAAGAGTTCAATCTTTTTAGGAAAAATATTCTGCAAGAGTATCAGCTCTAGATATACTAAAATCTGTATTTCAAAAGGATTTATCAGAACTTTATCCCGATGTTATCACGGCTTACCAAATACCCTTCAAAGCCCCGAAGACCAGCAGAAAGATCCTTCTCAAAATGAAACAGTATCAAAACTGATTTGCAATTTGCATTTGCCAAGAGCAACTGATGTCACTTTCCATTATATCGATTGAAAATGAGTTGCAAAAAGTATACATTTGATGACCTAATAAACGAATTTGCAGAAAAGCAAGCCAGCAAAATTTTACAACCAAGTCATTATATTAGTAAGATTATTTGTCATGTTATATAGATTCTGACACTAAAAATATTTCTACAGTTTGTAAGTTTATATTGTTACTCATATGTCACTATTGTTCCAATGATAGTGTTTAAGTGATAACATATTCTGAAGGGAAAAGCTTTATAGTTAATACTTTTAACTGTAATTTACCCTGTTTTGGGGACAAGGGGGCCCCACATTTTTGTTTCCACAAAATATGTAGCCAAGTAATGATAGCGCAGATGAAAACTCTGTGTAAACCGCTGTCTCTGTCCATGGTTTGTCTTACTTATTACTGCGGTGTGGGCGGGGCCTGCTTTTCAAGGCCCTTGGTGAAAATCCCACCTCGCTAGCTCTGTGTCCCGGCGGTGTCGCAACCCCGCCGTCCCTCTGACGTCAGGGCAGTAAGCCGGCGCGGGGCGGGGCCTCCCGCAGGCACCTGCTCAGTTCCGCACGCTCCCGGCTCAGCAGCATGAATGTCACCTGGGCGCGAGTCATAACATCCTCTGCGTTTTCATAACACTCCAGGATGATGAGTCTAAGAGCGTGGCCATGGGTCTAGTGTTTGGGGGAACGCGTCCTACCTGGTCCCTTATCCCTTTAAATGCGCCTCAATATTGCTATTAAATGTGTGTCCACTAGAGGTCGCCAGAGCCAAGTGATTGTCTTATTTGCTGACTGGGAGCTTGGAAATAGAAAAACTCAGCAGGGCTGGGAATTACTTCAAAAGTCATTCTCTACCCACCCCTACTCCAGCGGTGGGCAGAGACGCGCCCCGCTCTTGTCGCCCGGCAGACACCTGAGGGCAGCAGGGCCGTGGGAGCTTCTGCAGGTCTCGCCTGGCTCCGCGGGCCCTGGCTCCCAGGCCCGCTCCGAGCAGCACGTCCCCCCGAGAAATCACTCGGTGGGCGCGAACTCCCCCGAGAGGCCCAGGCAACGAGAATCACCCAGCTCTGCTGGGTAGCATTTGGGCTCCAGCCCTCGGTCTTCAGACACTTGAGTCCTGGTCCCAGGTCCACACTAACCGTGGGCTGGAGGGGCCCGGGGGGAGGGGAGTGTCGCACCCTTCCCTGGCCTCGGCTTTCCCACCTGTGCGGTGGTGGGTTGGTCCACCTGTCCCTCCATCATCTCACACTCTCTGCGCATGCTCAGAGTCCCACGTGCTCCAACGTTCCACAGGCCTCTACCAGCCTCTAAAGATGATAATCTTTATAATTACAAGGTTTGAGAAGCACTTGATAATTGGCAGAAGCCTTTCAGCAGTTCAGTTCGACACACCTTCCCTTGAAAGCTGTGTGGGCTCCAGAGAGGCGCGTGTGAGGCACACACCCCGTGCACGCACGTCAGTGTTCCCGCACCGCTGGGCGGTACAGCCACGTGGCCTGGGGGCAGAGGTCTCTGAAGACCAGAGTCTGGCAGAGCCGACCCTCAGGGTGTGGCCTCAGACACAGAGACCCCAGCCAGGAGGGGGAGACAAGATGTGTCCCCTGGCTCTGTGGCCTTGAGCAGGTCTCTGTCCCCTGGCTCTGTGGCCAAGGCCGTCCCATGGACTCAGGCTCCTTCTCCTTTCTCATACCAGAAGTTCATTGTCATGTCACAAAAGCAAGCCACAGCCAGCATCTGACAGCTTCCATTGTCCCAAAAATGTAAGGAAATCAATTGTCTGTGATCGCAGCAAGCTTTCTGAGTAATTCATATCTCTAACGATTGTCAAAAAAAAAAAAACACAATCTCTCTTTTGATAAACTGTCCAAATCACTCCCACAAATATCAAAAGTGCTCCCCGCCCCCAGCTCGCTGTGCCGGTCTGCACATCCATCCACACGGATCTGTGTCATTCTGCCTCGTGCTGCTAAGCCGAGCGGGTGTCTGGAAGGTGTGGGGGAGGATTCGAATCGGGCCCGAGTTTATTCCATTGTTTCCTGCTCAGCGAGCACTGGATCCCACCAGCTCCCGATTCGACAGGGTGACAGCAGGAAGTCAGGACTGAAAGATGGGGCTTCAGAAGGGGAGGAGGAAAGGCCGCACCCCCACCCCCTCCCCCGCCCCGTGGAGGCACCGGGGAAGGCAGGAAGGAGCCCACCCCGGGGTGTTTGGATAACAGAGGCCTCCAGCAACGGACCCACCGGAAGCCCTGTCCGGTGAGCGTGCTGAGCTTCAGACGTGGGTCTTGCCGATGTGACATAGCAGCAGGGACTGGGGACACTCAGACTTTGTGGGGACGCTGCGTGGGCACACCCTTGAGACCTCTCAGAGCCTCTGACCTGTAACCCGAGGATAACCTGCCTCCTCCCAGGTGGCTGTGGGGATGGAATGAGCCACCGAGGGGGGTGACCACGAGAAGGGAGTGGTGATGATCTCCGGTGTGACGTGGAGGGGACCAGCTGTGCAATGGCACCATGCCGCCCCCTCCCCCCCATGGGTATCCCACGGACCTGCCCCACAACCGGGATGGTACAGAGCCACCCTGTGGTGACCCTCCGAGAGAGAGAGGCCCATGAGTCACCTAAGCCAGACTTACCCGCGGCCCCGCTCCACGCTCCGTTCCCTGGTGTGCGGTCAGCACCTCCTGGGGCTCCCGCAGGTGACGCGTAAACAAACGGTGGCCCCGCCACACAGTGGAATGTTGTTGGGCGCTAAAGTGCGGTGAGCTCGCGGGAAAAGACGGGGAAGGATCGTGAACGCATACGACTCAGTGACAGGCCCATCTGAGCGGCTACACGCGGTACCGTGCCAACCCCGTGACCCTCTGGGGAAGACTAAACCTTAAACCGCAAGGTCGGGAGGACGCTCAGGGGTTGCGGGGGGCGGGGCAGGGGGCGGAGTCAGGGCAGGGGGCGGGATCAGGGCGATGGACGGGGGCGGAGTCAGGGCAGGGGGCGGGGTGGAGGATGAACAGGTGGAGCACCGGCGACTCTCGGGACACTGAGACCACTCTGTGCGGTACCGTAACGGTGGACGCGTGTCATCACACATTTGTCCAAAGCCACAGAATGCACAACAGCAAGAGCGACCACTCATGTACACCATGGACTGACTCTGGGGGGTGACGTGTCCACCATCTGGAGGGGTGGCAGTGGGGGGGGGGGCTGTGCATCCTGGGGGCCGGGGGTCCATGGGAACTCTGTGCTTTCTGCTCAATTCTGCTTTGACTCCAAAACTGCTCTGGGAAATGGTCTATGAAAAGAAGAAAAAGGAGGAGGAGGAAGAGAAAGAGGAAGGGGAGAGTGAGTGGGAGGGAAGGGGGGAGAAAAAGCGAAGTCGGCACCTCCTCCGGGGAGCCTTCCCTGACCACCGCTGACTGAAGCTGCGGGCCATTTCTCCCCCTGCTGGGAACCCGCAGGCCGGTGGCCTCTCCGGGGTCATCCCATCCCTGCTCTCGGTCGGGGGTGTGGGTGTTGCCAGCTCTTGAACCACAGCAGCCGTGGGCCCCTCCAGAGCGGGGACAAGAAGTTCCCATCTCTCGCCGTGGTATCCAAGGCGGCCTGCGAGGGAGCGCATAGTAGGTACTCAATGAGCACTTCTTCCTGCACCTGGCCGACGGCCGGCACTTATGAGATGGACTTGGCGTCCCACGAGGGATGTGCGATGATGAGCACATGTCACTGCCGCCACCGCGTCCAGCTCTGGTCACACAGAGCCCTGTGGCCTGTCGGCCACATCATCGGTGACTCCTGTTGCAACTCGGCTGGGCTGAGGGTGCCCAGAGAGCGGGTGAGGCAGGATTTCTGAGCGCGTGAGGATGTCCCCAAGAGGGACGTGCGTCTGAGTCAGGACTGAGTAACCGATGGCCTCCCCATCGTGGGCGGGCGTCCAGAGGATGGCGAGACTGTTCTTCACTCGAACTGGGGCATCGGGCCTTCGGACTCGGACCCAATGTCCCCACCGGCCCTCCCGAGCCTCCAGCCTTTGTGAGCCAGCGCCTCGTGACCAACCTCATTCTAACCTCTCTGTCCGTCCTGTGAGCTATGGTTCCCTGGAGAACCCCCGCTAAGGACTAGTGACTAGCCACAGTGGGACGACAGGGACACGGGGGAGGTCCCCCCCCATGTGGGCACTTGTCCTTCTGCATCACAGTCGCCTTCGCAGCCTCAGTGTTCTTTTCCTGAAACTTCCAGATGGCCTTGGTGACTCACAGCAAGGCCCTTACCCGGCTTTCATTCTGTGCCTTCAGAGGTGAGCAGGTGACCACTCAGACCGGGGGAGGGGCTCAGCGCTATCCAGCAACGATGCGGTGTGTGTGTGGGTGCACATGTGGGGGTGTAGAGACGCAGGAGGGCTTCGGGGGTGCAGCAGAGCCCTCGATGTAGCACGCAGTCCCGGTGACACAGAGCCGTGTGACCAGCATCAAGCCCTTCGTCAGAACTCTGGCCCCTTCTGTTGCAATCCCAAGGATACCGCACAGTGGACTGTGAGCTCAGGTTTACAAAGGATTGAGGGAAAGGAGTGGGGAGCCACTGGGGCGGGGGAGAGGAAGACAGCAGTGGGGGGGGGCGGCATAATTCAACCTATACTCCCCCTTTTTGTGTATTAAACAGAAATGCAACCAGGAAATGCAACCGATGGCCCCTGACCACCACCTTCCTCGCCCCCAGGCACCAAAGCAGCCATCTCTGTCTCCCTTCCTCCCTCTCCCTCAGCCAGAGGTGATCTTAGAACGTTCTGAGTTGTCCACCCCACCTCCTGGCCCCTAACTCCTGGGTGTGCTAAGACAGATTATATATTTTTTTTTTACCTCCAGGCACAGACAGGTCTCCCTTGCCGTATGTGGTGGATATTATTTCAAGAATCCGTACGTAGCAATGACTGTGCAAAATCCCGGGCACGTTTGCACTGAACCATGTATTTTGCAGGGGGTGCAGCCAGCTCCCCACCATTCCTTGTTCCACATCCGCTCCGTCTGGAGGTCTCCGCTGTGACTGACCCGTCTTTGGGGGGGCCTGGAACTCCCACGGGCGAAAGGGGACAAAGCTGGGGCCATCTCTGCGTCTGGCCACGTCAGTGCGTTCTCGCCTGTGCCCTGACACACGAGTTGCATCGTCGCAGGGAAAGGCTCCTTTACGGGATAATCAGAGTCCCCAGACACCATCCCCTAGGACAGTTCTTTCCAGAACTCTGCACGCCTCTCTCCGTGTCCTCGGACTTGGAGACGTCACAGGAGAGCTTCAGCCAAGGGACATCTTCGCCTAGATTTCTTTCACTCCCGTGCCCCGCCCGCCACCCGCTTTGGCGCTCCTGTTCTCTGCACCCGGTGTCTCCTGCAGGCCTCGCATTTTCTCCCTGATGATTTTCCTGGGTTTTTCCTCTTTTAGTTTACTAATTTTTCACACTCTGACAGTACTCTTTCTTAACTCACCTACGACTTCTCTGAAGTTTTTGAGTCTGTGCCGCATGTTAAATGTTTCTATGCTCCGACCGAGGCTCCGTAAGCAGCCTCCTCACGTGTTTTTACTGAAGTCCCTTTTCTTTCCTTAGGCTTCCCCAGGGGAAATTGGTCCATCTGCCCTCTTCCCTCTGCCTACTGGGTCCCCTCGAGGGTTTGAGGATTGTCGTGGCCTCTCTGGGTCGTGTGTTCAGGCCTGCAGGAACCGGGCCACGGACGCCTCCTGGGCCAAGTCCTGCCAGAGAGAACACCTTGCTGCTTCTGGCCATGCGGGGGTGAGGAGGGCATCCCCAAAAATGGTCTGCAGGCAGGCCCCCAGGCCTCTACCCTGAAGGAGACGGCGGCCCCAAAGACGGTGCTCGTTGGAAACAAAAGAAACTCATCTAGTTGATTTTCAAAGAGCCTCTAAATTCTTAATAGAGAGAGCAGATGCTTCTCAAAATTAAGAAACAGGAATCGTGCAGGCTCATTAGTAAACACAGAAATGCAAATGACAATAGCAAAGAGACCATTTTTCAG